>JAHZNP010000684.1:0-41441 GCA_020615345.1 Triops cancriformis
TAGATGTATTTTAACGCCAATTGAACTCTTCAGTGTTTTCCGTAAGATTTAGTTTATCCTTTATCTTGTTTCAGGAACTGCCCTTTTTCTATTCTGATTTTTACCGACACCGACTACCAAAACTTTACCCAATCGGTTTGTGACCAATTATTGGGGGGTGGTGCACCCCCCCAAACCCCCCCCTCGGCCCGCCCCTGGTTGTAGCTTATGCGTCGTGCGTGGCTGAAGGCGGGTGAAGCTGTCTAGTTCAGCAACCGGTTTTCAACGGAAACGACGTAAACCCGACAGCGATTGTCGACGTTCTCGAATGTTCTTCCCGTGAAAAGAAAACTCCTTTTAGTGCAATGTGTTTTGCATTTGTACAGAGTATACAAATAAAAACATACTTCCCAAAAATTGAAGTATTCAAAAACTTTCATAATTCGCGATCTGCGTCGTTATCGGTAGCTACGCGCAATTGGGTATTGAGCTCGAGGTACGGCTGAGACAGCGGAGTCTGACGGAAGGCAATGGCCCCGTGTATGCGAATCACTTCCAAACCATATGTGAGCGCTAGTTGCAGCATTCGGTAATGAATGAGGTATTATTCTTGCGGTTCCACGGTTGCACCAAATTTAGACACTTTGCCTGAAAATTTTCTTCCGTCCTTTTCATATCGTTGTTATATATGCTGCTTAATTCGCTCCAAACCACTTGTTTTCTTCACTGTAAGAACGGAAAATCATCGTGTTCTTCATGCAGTTGCTCTGGGTACTCAAAGTCAACCAAAAATGCATACCAGGTATCAGCATCCGGAGATATTGCCATGACATTCTTTAGACTAGGTGTTTTGTCAGCAGTTGACCAGCGGATGTCTTGCGTATGCAAATGCTGAACCACAACCCACCCGTAAAGGTGGTTCGCATCAATATACTCAATTGTTCGAATAGTTTGCGAGGGATCGTAATTAGGTAAGTTAGGTTTGTTGGCTTTTACGTGACGGCGAGAAACCATTGTTGGACCACCTAGAATATTTACACGCAACAAGTTACGCATGGTCACATCGGTCATTAGTTCCACCTGTACACCAGTGCGGTACAAACAAGCGTTCCTGCTGAAATGTGATATGCTGAAAAAGTGGGCTATTCTAGTCCAGAGTTTTTGTAGGCCGTTGAACGTAAATTCTGGAAGCAATCAGCAAACATTCGCACGTCAATTTCCAAGTATAAATCGTGATGATAGTGGAATGTTTGAGAATCAAATGTGGTCCAAACATTTTGAGCATGCGCGCAATCATCGTAAAACTCGTCTTGGGTAGATAAGTTTGGCATAGATAGCACCTCATTACTTGTCATAAATTCGTAAGGAAAACCCTTTTTGAACCAAAAGAGATAGCTTTTCAGGATTTCCATCAACCGCAGACGCACGGTTGAAATTGGGAAAAGCGCTTAGTCCCTTCCTTCTTACTACTTCTGCCAATTGGTCGAGCTAGTATTCATGAACTATAAACTGTCGAGGAAACGTACATTGTCAACCTTGACCGTTAGGAACTTCTGCATGGATTTTGGTATATTGTGGACAACTTTCCCTTAGAGTTCCAACGCTTGACAAACAAACTGTCCATCATAGTTTCTGTGTATTTTTAAAAAGTTTTTAATGAAAAAGCTTTACATACGTTGTGAAAGAAGACTGGTGGCTGGTACTTTTCCACCTTGCAGTGTAGATTGCAGCCATTGTGAGCAATACCCCGAAATGAACCACCGAAGTGATCATGGTCGATTACACGATTACGTATGTCAACAGGTACAGGTTTCTTGCAATGCACGCAAGCTGTAGCTTTGCGTCGTCCACAATGAGCGTGGCGTTATTCTTCTTCGCTTAGCGGAATAATTTGCGAATTAAGTTTTTTGCGTAGCGTGTTAGCCGTTTTTAAAATGCTTCTTAAGAACACGCAGGCCGCATTGGTGCCGTTATACTTCTTAAACACAATTTCTTCACCGTAAAGGGCCAAGAGAATGTAGCAAAACGAAATAGATTCGTGGTGGTGAAGCGTGCACTTGATTGGTTTTGTTGTTCCTTTACACCCGTTCGAACCAAGAGCGACTCAGAGTCTGCAAATGCGATGCACGGAACTCGTTGAGCTGCGTTAAAAGTCGCATCTCGACAATGTCACTCACTTTGTGGATGGCGACACGCACTGCTCGTCTTTTGTTCACGCGACAATATACGCTATGCTTATCCAGTGATTGAGCGCTTGCAAAGAAATTTAGACAGTATAAACAGTAAAAGCGTTTCCTGCGAGAGGTACGTCCTAGGAGACGACTCCGAGAAACAATTGCCCAGAAGTGACCTTGACCTGGTCCGGTACACGTGTACAGCAAATTTACAGGCTCTAGCAATTTGTCAGATCGGGGCTTGTTAATTTTTTTCCCGATATATGAAAGGGGTATATTTGGTTTTTATTTTTAGTAATTTTCTCGCCAACTTCATCTTTCCTGTTTCGTCCAAGCTTCCCTAAGGAATATTGCCATTGGCAGGGCTAATAATCCTCGGCTAGCATCATCGAAAAAATGTCTTGAATTTTAACAGGGTAAGTAACGATGTGACTTTTGATTGAGGGTAATTTTCCTCGATAACGTTCGAAAAGGCGGTGTACTAATTTGGCAGTACCCAAGTAGCACACTTTAGTCGAAAAGTGGTCGAAACGACGTCGGCGACGTCGAAAGTTCTCGTATTTTTTTTACGTCGAACTGGCTTGCCAATTGGAAGTCAGGCCGGCGTAGCAAGGACGTTAAACGTAATTTCCCAGTGTAACGACGCCTTGACGCCTGGGTAACGTTAATAGCCTACTTCGAATAAATTTAAATGTTCTTTGACTAAACATGGTAAAATTTGTGTGAACTTAATTTTTGTAAACTGAGGACAATGAATTTTTTCAGAAATTAAGAGAAAATTTCCTGGGTAAAATGTAATTTTTTAATTTTTTATAACATTTATTAAATTTTAAGTTTTACTTAAAATTTAAGGAAACTTAGATCAAGAAATTTCTCGATTAATGTACTTTTCTTGCATATTTCATGGTACTATGTGTGATTTATTTATAATGAATTCGTTACATTTAATATATATGCAATTGATAACACATAACAATTGATAAAGCACATATCGGGTCATCGTTGGGTGACGTCCCCGGTTCGTCACCTTTCAACGTCGGTAGCCTTTGACAATTGGATGTCGACCAATAGGCATATCGGCGCGCTGCGACGTAACTTGGTCAAAAAGGAACGACCTCTAGACCAAAGTGTGCTTCTTGGGTATGTTTCCGATTCACAAACAGAGGCGAGCGATAACCGCATAAGTGACTGTATGCTTTACTGTCGACATCAGCAGCTTGTCGCAAGAGCGCAGGTTTTATTGCATAAGTGAAACATCGCTTCCCACAACCACTAACATAAACTGTTGCTTTCTTTTCGGTAAACTGTAATTCATAAACTGTAATTTAGGTGGTGAATCAGTATTACTTCCCGCGATGAGCACAAACGAAGTTACGGAGGCATGGAGTTCACTAATACATTTAAGAGTCCATCCGAACCTTCTAGTTTTTGGCGTTCGTGGAGATTGTTAGAAATATATTCAAAGGAGGTATCTATTGCAGCAGTTATGTCTGAACTAGCTAGTAAGGGAACGTATTCGCAGTAAAAGAACATTGGAAAGCGTTCACTTCTTTTACTTTCATACGTTACTGTAATTTTTTCCATGAGCGAGTGTATGGTGAACTTAATTTGCACAGAATGGCTTTTACGGATTTGTGTCAACATGAGTCCGTAAATATCATTCTGGTACTCGTTTAATAACTGTTCAACTGAAAGTATGGGTTATTTATCTGGGCCTACAATTAAGCGGTACTCGCGTAAATATCCTGACAAAGTTCGGTCTAATTCTGTAAATTTGTTATACGTCTCTAGCAATTCAGGTAGAGGACGTAAGGGGACGCGGTCTGGGTCTTAACCTAGACCAGCGGTCTTCAACCTGGGCGATATCGCCCACTTGTGGGCGTTTTGAGCTTTTCAGTGGGCCGTGAGCCAGGAGTGGGCGGTGATGGGGGCGCTCAGGCTTTCCCTGGGTATTAAATGTCCACTGAAAAATAGGACTGGAAGAAGTGGAAAATCTGTCTGCGATAGGGGTGCACGACGCAACGAAGAACTTCCCGGATCGTTGCTTTCCCCTTGCTGACCCCTCCCCCGCTGATGACTCTCGTCCTATTGAACTCCTGATCGGAGCTGATTCATATTGAGATATTGTAACTGGAGACATTGAACGAATCCCCAATCGTCCGGTTTTGAGCAATTACTTGTTCGGTTGGTTACTGCTGGGTCCTGTCGCTCGAACCAATCCCAACGAGTCTAGTACCTCCCTATCTCTTCTCGCGGTTTCGACATCGGAGCCCAATCTCAATCGCTTTTGGGATCTTGAGAGTATTGGTGTTACCCACGAAAAACCCTGCAACCGACCGGATGACCCGTCACATGAACAGATTTAGCAATCCATAACCTTTGAAGGGAACCGATACGCCATCAGCCTTCCTTGGAAGGATATTCGACCCAAGTTGCCTGACAATTTCCAGCTTGCGGAGTCCCGTCTGCGATCCACCCTAAAAAGGCTCCAGAAAAACCCGAGCGTATTGAACACTTACAATTCAATTGTCAATGACTACCTCTCGAAGAACTTAATTGAAATGGTTAATCCTCGCGCGCTCATTGGTTCCTCCACGACCATCCATTACCTTCCCCACCACCCAGTCATCCGATTGGACAAGACTACCAAGGTACGAATGGTATTCGACGGTTCCGCTAAGGTAGCCGAACACCCGTCCCTCAAAGATTGTTTAGAGTCTGGGCCCAATTTATCTCCCGAAATCCTGGAAATCTTATTGAGATTACCCCATAATTGGGAACATCCAGGAAGCATATCCTCAAATCACGATTCACGAAGACGACCGTTACGCACTCTGGTTCCTTTGGTCCATCTGATCCTGGAGAGCCAACCAGTGATCCTCTAATCTATCGGTGGCCTCGTGTCCCCTTCGGGTTGACGTGAAGCCTGGAGTTACTTGCCGTCACGCTTCATGAACACTTTCTCCGATTTGAACCCTCCTACCCTCGCACGATTGCTCTACTCAAACAGAACATGTACGTCGACGATGTTTTTCTTGGTGGGGCCACCATCGAGGATACACTCCGTTTAGCGGTCGAGGCGAAACTAATCTTCGACGAACCCGGAATGAATCTGCGAAAGCTACCAAGATGAATTCTCACCTTCAAACCCTGTTATTCGTGTCGCTCAGCGAATTATCCATCCAGCTTGCCGAAAGGGATTTCTCATCGGACACCCCTAGCAAGGTGTAAGGCCTTCATAGGATCTTGAACGAAGACGCCTTTTATTTCGATGCTACGGCTCTCATAGATTTTTGCGAACAAGTCCCCTTTTTCGTATACGAAACGTGTTGTTTTAAAGCTGATAGCATGATTGTTTGACCAACTTGGCCTTCTTGGTCCAGTCTGTCTCGCAGTAAAATTTTTCATGCAAACCCTTTGGCAAATTGGCCTTTCATGGGATGATCCCCTTCCGTTGCCACTTGCTCAGGAAGTAAACAGCTGGGCCCAAGATCTCTCCTCTCTAAAGCCCTGTGTGATTCCTCGGTTCGTCGGCTGTCCCATTGCTGAATCCCAAATTCACCTTTTCTGTGACACTTTGGAACAGGGGTACGCCACAGTGACTCATCTCCGAACTATTGACGGACCCAGGGTACAAGTGTTTCCTCTCGCTAGCAAGACCCGTGTTTCTCCCCTGAAGCGGGTCTCTATCCCCCGTTTGGAATTGCTGGGAGCCTTGCTCCCCCCTTGATTCAGCAAATACCTCAAACGCGCTCTAGCTCTCCAGTTCGGGGGAGGCCTGCAGTTGGTCTTTTGGACGGCCTTTCAAGTTGCCCTTGTATAAATTAGGGGCTCGCCCCACCGATGGAAGACGTTCATCGCCCATCGGGTTCAAGAAATTCATAGCTGCTGCCCACTCTCAATATTGTCCGGGAACAGACAATCCCGCGGACGTTGCGTCACGGGGGTAGCTCTCTTCTACCTTATTCTTACATCCAATTTGGAAAGCACGGACCCTGTTTCCTCCAGAAGTCCGAAGTTGATTGGCCTAGTCCACCGGCCAACCCTCCAAATCTCCCCTCCTTCTTAATTCCGATACAAGAAGCAGTCTAATTGCTATGCCAACCATCTCCGACGTTGAACCAAAAGTCATTCCCTTTGAGAAGTTCAGCACCTACACTCGGCTCGTACGGGTCGTTGCGTGGACCCTACGCCAATTCCACAACCTCAAATCACCTGAGGATCGACGAACAGGACCCTTGACCGCCGAACAAAATCCGCTGAACTCGTGTGCATTCGCCATGTTCAGAAAAGCGCCTTCCCGGCAGAATATGACTCACTGAGAAGAAACACCCCGATTTCGAAGTCGTCCCCGTTAAGTCCCCTAAACCCTGTCTTTGACCCTGACTCGGGACTACTGATTGTGGTTGGTCGTCTCAGGTTTGTAAATGTTTCCGAGTTCAATTGTCGGCCCATTCTTCTTCCGACTCAGAACCCCTTCACCATCCTTGTAGTGAGGTACCACCATGTTTTTAGTTGTGATGGCGGGGTCCGAGACACTCTTCTGTCCGTTCGGTCCTCATTCTGGATTCCACGCGGGAAACAGCTCGGCAAAGCTGTTCTCCATCGGTGTTCCACTTGTAAACGCCTTAACTCCCGACCTTACTTGGAACCCGTCGCCCCACTCCTACCGTACCTTTCGATACCTGCGGGGTAGACTTTGCCGGCCCATTCCTGGTTAAGTCAGAAGGTGGGTCGGCGAAAAATTACATATCTCTTTTCTCGTGTGCTACCACCCGGGCATTCCACCTCGAGTTAGGTACCCAACTTAAGTAGCCCTTCTTTTCTACTGGCCTTCCGAAGGTTAATCTCCCGCCGAGGAATTCCGTCCACTATGTACTCCGACAACGCGCTCACATTCAAACGAGCTCAGCGCGACCTACAACAACTTCCCCGCAGCATCCGGACTCCAGAAATTCTTAACGTCTTGTCGGGATTACGAGTTACATGGAAGTTCATAGTGGAACGGGCCCACTGGTGGGGGGCTTTTACGAACGGATGGTGCGATCCGTCAAACAGGCCCTGAAGAAGGTCATAGGATGCTCTAGTCTTTCGGCAGAAGAGCTACAGACGGTTTTCATTGAGATCAAAGCGTGCCTCAATTCACGGCCCCTTACTACCTTATATGATGAGCCTACCGACCTTGAGCCCTTAACTCCCGGCCATTTCCTCATCGGCAAACGCGTAAACCACCTGCCGTCGCTACTGCCCACCTCCGAATACTCCTCTGTCCCTGCCTCTGCCTTAAGTAGCCGCTTGAAATACCGAGAACATCTTCTCGATCTTTTTTTGAAGAGATGGATTAAGGAATACCTGCCAGAGTTATGGAACTCTCCTGGCAGCAGCAGCCCAACCAGATCCGCAACGGTTGGGGAAGTCGTGATTGTGCGGGAGGATGGCCTCAAACGACATCATTGGCAGCTCGGTAGGATTATGGAGCTGTTCCCTGGTGGTGATGGACGTTCCCGAGCGGCCTCCCTGAGAACGAATCATGGGGTCATTCGGCACCCGGTGAACTCCTTGTACCCCTTGGAAGTTTTGATTTAAAATTTCATGCAATTTTAAATGAGGGAGGATGTTGGATTTTGTTGTGATAGAACCAGCTTATAATGATCTTTTCTTTTTGAACTGCGAATCTTGACCTGGGGGCGACGGCCGAACTGGTTTTTTTGCAGTTCATGTTTTTTGAGTTGGTATTCCCAGATCAAGGTTGGTACCTGCGATTCGCCCGTTTTCCGTCCTCTCTGTGTTCAAACCTGAAGGTGAGCAGACGCGAGCCTACGTTGTCCGTTAACCGTGAACCCCATCCTCCCGTTGTGACAATGTAAGTACACATTTCATTTATTTCTCCCATCTAACAATAAAATTGGCACAGCAAGTTTGGGTTTTCCTTTTTCTTTATTTATCAAATTCCAAAAGACAGGCCTATGAAAAAGTGTATTTTGCAAATCTAGGTTAAATTAAACTTTATCGTAATTACAGAAAAGTTGTATGCCATTTGTAAGTGTACATTTTAATCAATTATGGAGTATTTATATCGAACATTAGTAGCCTGTTTTTGAAAGTTTATTTTCATTGAAGTAATTAGTGCCAACAAATATTGTGTGCTAAAAGATGCAGGCAAATTCTGTTGTTGTTGTAGTCGTTACCATGACGAGCAAATATGGAAAATTTTTTGGGGGGTTTTCGAATGCATATTCTTTGCAATTGCAATATAATACAAATACTCTGGGAAGCACTATTTAAAAAAAATCCCTTTATGAACTTGGAACCAAAAGTGTCTGACTGTATTCGTAGGAAGGAGTGATACAAAAAGAAACTTGTAGGATTGGGAAATAAAATGCTAAGAAAACAAGTAGAACTTGTATATCCAAATACAGTCACGTTTGACGTTCCGAAACGCATCTTTTTCTGGCTAGAAGGAAATATTAAATCTGAAAGTCTTATAATTATAATAAACAAACAAGCCTTTTTAATTTCACATTTTTTATTTACAATTCAATTCCATTTTAATATCCACCATCTTCCAAACAAAGTCACGTGATAGCTTCGCATTGCCTTACATTGCGTGAACTGGAACACAGCGGATCGGCTGACATTGGCAGTGAAATGAAAGACGACAGACTTGCCTATGTTTGCTGCAGAGAACGTGTCGGCATTAGCAACCCCTAGAAGACAAGCTAGGAATTCTTGTTGTTTTCGTCTGTAGCGTACTAGAGTAGATTTATCGCATCTGATTCTTTATCTAAATTGGTTTCTTTTTGCAATTTCCTAGTGAAAATGGATACATATCTAACGACAGGAGTAAAACGGGTTAGTAAAGACAATTCGTCTGGTTCTAAAAACGAACATAAACGGAAAATTCGCAAATACGACGATTGTTATTTGGATTTTGGATTTACGTTCACTGTTGTAGGTGACGAAGAACGTCCAAACTGTGTAATTTGTTGTAAAATATTAGCTTCTGATTGCATGCTCCTCAGCAAGCTAAAACGTCATTTAGAGACAGTCCATGGTAGTTTATTGAACAAACCACGTGAGTTTTTTGCTCGAAAATTGAAGGAATTTAGGGAACAGAAGGCTAATTTCACGAAACAAGCTACAACTCCTTCGAAGGCTCTATCCGCTTTATACAAATTGGCTTACCGTACAGCAAAGAGCAAGAAACCTCACACCAAAGCACAGGACCTAATTTTACCTGCTGCGATGGACATGGTGTCCATTATGATTAGCGAGTCGTCTGCTAAACAATTACTCAGTATATCTTTGTCTCACACCACCATTAGTCGTCGATTTCTTGATATTGCCGAAGATATCAACGAACAACTAGTCCAGAAATTCACTTATGATTTTGCCATACAGTTAGACGAGGCTACTGATACGCATAATGATGCGCATCTCATTTGCTATGTACAGTACTGAGCAAAAAAACCGGCGGGGAACCAGCGCGCTTAAATGGCACGGGCATGTCCAGGCAAGCGCCAAACTCGTTCCGCAGGGTTATGCTTTTGCCAACAGTCTAGGCAAGCGGGGAGAAGACGACCCGCTTTAAGCACTGCCTGAACATGCCCGCGCGCACTGTACCTGCTTTCCCCGCCGGTTTTTTTTGCCCTTTACTGTACATTATATTGATGAAAGTAATACCAAGTTTTGTGAAGACCTTCTCTTCCGCATAAGAATTAAATCTCGAACCAAAGCGAAAGATCTTTCTTTTTGAAATTCTGCAGTCTTTCAATGAAGAGAGTGGCATCAACTGGGAGAAATGTGTAGGTGTCTGCACAGATGGAGCTCGTTCTATGTCGGGGCGTTACGGGGGTTTGCAAACTTTGATCCGTGACAAAGCGCCTTTCTGTGTTTGGACTCACTGTATCATCCACAGAGAAGTACTGGAATCCAAAAACCTTAGCACTGCCCTTGATGAAGTTTTCAAATCGGCAATTGAAGTCGTGAATTTCATAAAAACACGCCCATTGAAGTCAAGGATTTTCGAAAAGATATGCCTTGGCATGGGAGCGAAGCATACTTCGTTGCTCTATTACTGCAATTCTCGCTGGCTTTCTCGCGGAAATATCTTGAAGAGAGTATACGAACTCAGAAATAACTTTAATTCCTACCTTGGGGAGGAAAGACACCCCAGTTCAGACAAGTTTATCGACGATGACTTCTTAATAAAGCTGGCGTATCTTTGTGATATCTATGAAAAGCTCAACATCTTGAATCTTTCTCTTCAAGGGTCTGATTTCTGCAACTTTCAGACAAAATCTCTGCATTCAGAAATAAGCTCCTGCTGTGGAATAAAAAACTGAACGAACACGACTTCAGCTGCTGCTTTCCAGCTTTGTACGCTTGCTTAGATGAGAACAACTTGGTTTTCAGTATGGAATTGAAAGCGGTGTTTGTAGACCATCCTACGCAGCTCAATGTTTTCTTTAAGAAGTACTGTCCGGATAATGTGGAACTGCATAATTGGATAAAAAGTCCTTTTGACACAGAACCACCATGAACACTGCCCCTTGGAGAGCAAGAGCAGTTTATTGATGTCTCTTTGGACTCCGGATTCAAATCGAAGTTCAACGCCTTGTCACTGCCAGAATTCTGGTTTTCGGTTAAGCGTGAGTACCCAGAAATAGGGGAGAGGGCACTGCGAGTTCTGATTCCCTTTGTGACGTCTTACTTGTGCGAGGCAGGTTTTTCTGCACTAGCAGCAATTTAAGCAAAATACCGGTCACGACTAAACGTCGAAAGGGAAATCCGAGTCGCAATTTCCAACATCCAGCCAAGATTTGAGGAACTGATGAAAAAAAAGCAAGCACAACCTTCACACTAATTTTCTCTCGAATTAAAGGTAGTAATATTTTCAGTCCAATTTGACTTTATTTTGTAAACTTTGTAGTCTGAATTAACACAGAATAGCTTGATTTGTGCATCTGTAAGTTTGTGAGCGTAGCTCGGAGTACATGTAAAATGAAATACACATAAGTAACGGAAACGTACATTTTTTGTGCCACTTGAGTTGATTTCATTTCTCTTAGGAGAGCCGCGATGGTTTTATACTTATGTAGGAGAGCCGCGGAGCAAAAAAGGTTGACAACCACTGCCTTAACCCATCGGTGTAAATAGGCCCTAAGCATATTTCCTGGAAGTATTATCTGAAGTTGCAATAGACAGTATAACAATTTAAGCCTGCTGAGGCTAATACTTTCGACTCTTGTCTACATTTGAAGTGAATTTCTCGTATTAGTCGCAATGAAACGGGGGAGCAGAATTTAGGAATTGAAACTTTCTAAATTACGTTGGCGATTTAATAAATACTACTGCCCATTTTAGGGATTTTTTTCAAGCAAAATAATTTTCATTTGATAAACCTTTTAATCTGTGTGTTGAGGTCTGGGTGGCTGAGCGGGTTAAGGGTTTGGCTCTCAAGCGCGTGGCTAAAGGGTACAGGCAAAACGATGGCGAGTTGGTAGGTAAATTTAAACTTTTATTTACAGGATGGAATGAATGACGAGGGCAAACACAACAATTTACACTTACGACTACTTTAACTACGGCCACCTTGGACTACACCAAGGGCCAACTACGGCCACCTTAGACTACACCAATTGCCAACAATGCTAGACTACTTTAACTACGGCCACCTTGGACTGCACCAAGGGCCAACAATGCTAGACTGCTTTAACTACGGCCACCTTGGACTAAAACCAAGGGCCAACAATGCTAGACTGCTTTAATTACGGCCACCTTGTACCACACCAAGGGCCAACAATGCTAGACTGTTTTAACTACCGCCACTTTGTCCAACCAAGGGCTCAACAAAAGCTCTGCTGAAAAGGGGGACGTCTTGTTGCTGCTAGGAGGACTTGCTACAAAGTGCTTCCTTGCTCTAACAGTTCAACAGCCACCTTGAACTAAAATCAAGGGCTCAACAATGGCTCTACAGAAAAGGACTCGCCATGTTACTGTTGGGAGGACTTGCTGACAAGTGTCTGCTTGACTGTGGCCGGACGAGGACTATATATACTAGTCCTGTCCGCCAGTCATATTTATAACCTCGTTTTTCTCGCGAACGTAGAACTGACAAAGTTCTTCTGGAGGACAACACAACTACTACCTGACAAAAAGCTTAACCCCTACCAGGAGGACTTGTCTACGTTCGAGAGAATCGGGAGTTTCGTCATACATGGGGAGGTAACGATCATTAGGGGAGGAGCCGGGGCAACCGAAACAAACATGGCGGCCCCCAGTGACCCAGGATCTCAACATGTGGAAGAGAAATTTGTGAAATCATTTGGACAATGAAAGTCACTCCAAAATAAATGTGAAAAAAGTAACAAAATTACACGAACGATTACAAATTAAACTGGCCTCTGTTTTAGAAATATTCTTTCATCACAGGGAATGATTTTCGGCAACAAAAAAATGAGAGTGTCAACATCAAGCTCACGACTTATTATCATGAAGCTCCATGGCTTCGTTTAAAATATTTCTTTGTATATTGAAATTCGGGTTCTTTAGCTTTCTTTCGTTTCCCAAGTAGCACACTTTGGTCGACGGGCCTTTTTGACCAAGTTACGTCGCCGTGCGACAATATGCGTATTGGTCGACATCCAATTGTCAAGGGCTACCGACGTTGAAAGGTGACGAATTGGGGACGTCACCCAACGACGACCCGATATGTGTTGTATCGAATGTTATGTGTTATCAATTGCATATCTAGTGAATGCAACGAATTCTCTATAAATAGAACACAAATAGTACGGTGAAATATGCGAGAAAAATACATTAATCGAGAATTTTCCTGATCAAAATTTCCTTAAATTTTAAGTAAAACTTTAGAAATTTGTGTTAAACGTTTTTGCACTGAAGTGAAATTTAAAAAATATTATAAAAAATAAAAAAATACATTTTACCCAGGAAATTTTCTCTTAATTTCTGAAAAAATTCATTGTCCTCAGTTTACAAAAATTAAGTTCACACAAATTTTACCATGTTTAGTCAAATAACATTTAAATTTATTCCAAGTAGGCTCTTCTTAACGTTACCCAGGCGTCGTTACACTGGGAAATTACGTTTAACGTCCGTGCGACACCGGCCTGACATCCAAATGGCAAGCCAGTTCAACGTAAATAATTACGAGAACTTTCGACGTCGCCGACGTCGGACCACTTTTCGACCAAAGTGTGCTACTTGGGTCTAGGTCATGGGTTCATTCGCAGCAAATGAACCGTATGAATGGCTTCCATAATTGCTCAGCCAATAGGTCCAAGATCGGTAGGTCATAGCTCAATTATGTGTTGAAATAAATAGCAAGGACTAGGGTTAAGTTTTTTATTGTACAGTAATTAACTGTCACCAGTTTGCATAAAAGAGGCTAGTTCCTTGACACATTTGCACCGTTACATTGATAAAAAGACTTGAGATTTTCTTCCCTGGGAAAGTGGACAAAGTAGCAACAGACGAATGTAAATATTCAAAGAAACGTGCAAAGGAGAACCCATATAATTATAGTAAGTCAGGTAAAAGGTATTGGTTTCGCTCTAACCCTTGGGTTGCGAAATTGCGGACGATAGCACGTCCGTTAAGGCCACTGTATAGCCTTTCTCTTATTTGCCAATAACTGAATTGGAAAAACGAAAAAATTGTGTAGACGATTTTTCCATAACAGTTGCTTTAAAAAAAACGACCAAAATTTGAACATAAAGAAGACCCAGAATCTAAGTGGCGAAATTTTTTAAGTTCAGAATTTTGGAAAAAAGCAGACAAAATCGTTGAACAATTGTAAATTATCTTGTTCGTTCTTCAAAGATAACTCTTTGTAAGTTTCTACGAGTTATTCAACGAAACTTTACTGTAAAGATCACTTCGTGAGACATTGAGTGGTAAATGTAAAATCGTTCACCAAACTTTTCCATATAAGCGTCCTTAAAGGGCAATGGACACCTAAAATGTATTTTGGGATTTTGATGGATTCGAATTGCGACGCATATTTTAACATGTATAACGCTTTTGCATGAGACCGGGTTGCACGGGTGTCCGGTCACCCTATGCCCGCTGTCCGGGGCCCCAAGACCCAGGATGCCGGGAGTAGGATGACCGGCGTCTGCTGAGTCGGCTTGTCTATGCACATAGACAAAGCCGACTTGGTAGCCCATGCAACGCCAAGGAATTAGTCGACGGAGTGGGAGTCAGAGAGTCGTGAAGTGAGAATTAGACGCGGAGGAGTGGTGGTTGAGTGGTTATAGAGACGCAGGGAAGACATCAAGAGACTTGTTGTAGAGCACTAGTAGCAACAAGTGGTAAATGGTCTAACCGTGGCGGTAAGAGTAGACTGTTGTAAAGTGGAATATAACTGTGAGCATTGTATCCAAGTAAAGTTTGCCGGTGTGCCCGGCGTAATACAAGTTTACTCACCATTACCCCTGTTCCGCCTTCCCAAGAACACGGGGACGCGTTTTCTGCACACGCGGCGGAAAATTGGCGTCACAATTGGTGCATCGACCGGGAAGTCGTGTTATTCAGGGAGGAGTAAAAGTCGAGAAAGCCGGGACTTTTAATCCCATCAAGTGGGGAAGGTGTTGAGGTGAGACCGTTAGTTAGTGGCGTTATGTCATCAGACTCAAACAGGGCCGTGGTAGCAAAGGCCATCTTGTGTCCGGTGACCACTCGAAGTGCGTCTCGTAGAGTAGCAGAAGAGCCCAGCGAAAAAGGGGCGACTGCAGATCAACTAACTACCCCCAAATCGCCCAACTCTAGCCCCGAGGTTAGCGACCCATCCGAGGTAGTCTACGACGAATCTACTCCGTCATCCTACCACCGACCACCGGTAAGTCCCATGGCTCTTTCCGTTGATAATCGACGCCCGAGGGAGCGAATTCGAAAGGCGCGGGAGCCGCGCGACTTTCAAGGCAGAGCCGGCGAAGATCCACTGCGTTGGCTTAGCGAGTACGAGGCAGATGCCAAATACAACGGCTGGAACGACGAAGATAGGCTAGCCTACGTTGATGCCTACCTCGTAGGACCAGCCAGGTCATGGTTCGACAGAACTTATAAGCGTGGTGAGGCCGCAGCCGCGTCATGGCCCGAGTTTGTCTGGCATGAGCAATCCATCAGACCAAACATTCGAAACTTGGTATTCCATTCAATGGTTCCTTCCAGCTCAGCACTTCATGGTATTGTCTTGAGCCTTACCATATACTTGTGCTTTTTACCTTTCACCCGGTTTAATTTAATTTATTCTTCAAAATAGCCTCCGAAATCGGTATCGGAGACTACTTCTCACCCACTTGTCACATCTTCTAGCCGATCATCCAAAGTTTTGAGCGAAACATGGAGAGATATTCCTACTGAGACATTCCCATTGCAGACCGGTGTAAATATGTGCTGATATAATGTGCACCGGCTGTTATCAAAACCGGCTTCTATGTGTGTTCTTCCCGAGCTTATTTGTGTAAGATGGTTCTGTTCGTGTAAAGTGTGTGCTCTGTACGTGGATATAGGCTCGTTTGCTCGGTCAGTGTTAAGTTAAATGTCTCGCATTTTGCGCTAAAGTATATTTCGTGGGAGCATATGGTGAGGTGAGTGGGAATTTACGGTTAACATGGGGTCTTTGCGTATTAATGTCGGACTTGACTCCTCGACAAGGGCTGTTCGTTTCCCAGTGCTTGGGAACATTTGCGGTTGAGATGTTTCGGTGGCTTGCGACTAAAGCAAAGGCCATTTCCTCGATTTATCTCATGGTCGTAGCAAACTCTTGCGAACGCACTAGACGTGTTATTTCGGTAACAGGAGACTCTCCATTGGTCTCAACGTTTCCCCGTTGCCGTAGCTCGATTCCGGCTTTCGAGTTCCTTCTAAGCGTTGTCCTTCCTGTATGGATCCAGCGGAATCGTCCGTGGCTGATCAGGTTTAGTGGGCTGCGTGGAGTGGGTGTAGGGTCGGAGGCAAGTTAGCCAGGTGTTGGCTGCAAGTCAGTACTGACGAGTTGGATATTCCAAAGCTGCGGTTGCGTCGACTATGACAGTTTCGTACGGGTTTAAAAATACCTTATTGGCCCTGTCAAGCAATTCAGCGAAGCCGTGTGTGGTATTATGGTTCCGCGTTGTGGTAGAAGGACGCTAACCGATCTAGAGACCTGTTTTACTGTGCGACGGACTTAATCAGCTTCTGACATTTCTATGGAGCGCTTCTTCCAAAGTTTCCGCTTCGCAAACACGTAAGTTGTAGTACGTTCTATAGAACCTGGCACCTTGTTTCGACAAGATTGATCCGCTCTTTCAGGGTTAGTGGTCGGCATAAAGCTTTCAAAAATGCCTCTTTCTAGACGGTTGACTTTTATGTACATTTTTTTGTCTCTAACCAGCGCTAGACTGTTTCAGCAATTCTGTTATGTGTGACCCTTAGCAAACAATTTTCTATCCACCTTACGACTTTTCCGACGCGGTGTATGGTTTTCGGTCATAATTCGACATATTCCAATCTATCTACCCTACCTGAAATGGTTCTTTTCAGCTCTTTTCAGTTTTTCGGTTGTTTGTGTGCGAGTTTGCATGACAGAACTTTATGAACGATAGCAGAACCTTGCACAATTTATTGACACTCGCGAAGGACGGTTCTTTCTCTTAAATTAAACTATACGTCTGACGACATATATTCTGAGTATTTTTTAGTTCATACCACTCCTTGCCTTCCAATTGTTGCGTTTACTGATTTATTTGACTTACTTTCGCATTTACACGTATGACGCGCTCGTTACAATTTTTGCCGCAAATGTTACATTGTTTACACTTTCAAATTTTTAGAAAAAGTATCCATTTTTATTGGAAAACATCAACATTTCTTGCAAAAGTAACAATATTTATAGAAAAAGTATCAAATTTTATTGAAAAGTATAAAATTTTTAGTAAAAGCGCATTACTTTATTGAGAAAGTAGCTAACTTTACAGAAAAATTATCAATCTTTGCCAAACTAGCTTTACTTTATAGAAAAAGCAGCTAACTTTATAGAAAAAGCATCAATCTTTCTTGCAAAAGAAGCTAACTTTATAGAAAAAAGTGATAATTGGTAGGTTTTGGTGAAATGACTTCTCCTGGGTCAATATAATAACGTTTTCGGCGGTATGTGAAACCCATGTTCCATGAATATAATAATCAAACTTGTAATTTCGTGTATAAAACTACTCGATTGGAATACACCAGTTTTGAAGTTAAACTTGTTTGATTAGATTCAACTCTGCATTCGTTTCGTATTTGACAGTAATTATGAAAACCGTAATAATATCACATTTTAACGGTTAAAACCTTATATTTGCTTCCGGGATACTTTTGACCTGAGGACATGCTAAAGCTGCAGTCTGTTTCTTTGGTTTCCTTTGTCGTGTAGGGCTCACACTTGTAACCGTTGTCATATTCATTCGATCTGATTTGGTTTGTATGTGGGTAATGCTTTTGATTAGTAACGTTGTGTAATCCTCGCAGTCTTCCAGCTTTGATTCATCCTGGGGTGTATTATAGTATTCAGTATTATCATGCTGATTTAGTGCGATGGGGCGATCCGTACGTAAACATAATCATCCGCTGATAATCCAAGCTCGTAGAATGCGATATTATGGTCGGTGGTGTCTTTGTGATACTTTTCAGCGAACTCGGAGTCTTTCTTTGCAAACTATTCTTCGTCCTTCTCGTTTACAAAGAAATAATTGTCAGCTGTTACGGTAAGATCACCGGGTGGAAAAATTATTTCTATGTTACGTGGAAACCTTCGCCTTCATGTAATGGCCAGACTTGTCAATCCTTTTGTCATAACGAATGAATTGTAATACGCTGTTATTCCGATAAAATTGGTTTATTTCTCCAAACCTCTTACAATCAACAAACGTTACTGAAAATAACTATAGAACATGTTTTAAGAGCTGCACGAGAAAATGTCAGTATCTAACCTATCATTGTCCAGTAGCTGCATCTAAAGCCATCGATTTCACGTTTTCCGCTTCAATAAGAGGGTCTGTTACTTTTAGTCCTAGTCACGTCCATTACGTCTTGTCCCTTAGGCGCGTAAGAATTATGAGGCTGGTAAAATTTAACATCATCCTCGTAGTCTTCCAGACATGTCACATCGTTGACTTCTTCAACAATGAGCACATTATCGTTTTCCAGTATTCGACTTCTATCTTCTTTCTTGATATAATGCGAGATTACGCTTAGAGCTTCAATAACAGAGTCCAAATATCGGAAAGGAAAACCAAAAGTGGCGCCGTAATTGGTCATGATACCTTTATTAGTGAATACACGGATATTAATAACCTAGCGACGTTCAGGAGAAAAAGAAAGTGTGACAAACCAACGATCGAAATTATCATCAGAATAAATAAAAAGACTTAGCTGAATTGTCTAACAAAATAATACAGCACAATTACCAACAGCGCAAATTTTCTTGAGTTTGTACCAATGGGGATTTTCGTTCCCAACGTAATCGCCAGTCTTGTTGTCTATAGTCGATGTCATGTTAATCATTATAGAGGGAAAGTTGTGTCTAAAAAGACAACGGTGTCGAGTTTAAATACTACACAGACACCTGCATAATAGCACAAGTCTTAAAAAGAGCTTCGGGAAGTTTTGCCCAGAGAGTCTTTAACCTAGTTGAGTTGTTGCCAGTGAGACTTTTGTCTGACATCGGATGATTCATAAGGAACTTTCCATTTTTTATGTTAGCCCACTTGAATGCATTTCGATTGTACCACAAAGGAACCCACCATTTACGTAAAATGACACTACACGGTTATATAACTAAAGTAAGCGCTGTTCGAACTTTTGAACTTAGCGAAAGACGTGCAAATTATTTTAACTTTATTTTCAAATTGACCCTTTCTTTACCAGAGAAACCAGTCAGTTACTCCGACGGGATCAGTGGGTGGAAAAATTATTTAAACATGATCAAAAACCATTTACCCTAATATGTACTGGTCAAACGTATCGTCCAATGCATGAAACACTTGAATTGTAATACACTGTTTTTCTGATAAAACTTGTTTATTTTGTACAAACCTCTTACAACCAGCAAACATTACTGAAAATAACTATAGAACACGTTTAAGAGTTGCACAAGAAATATGTCAGTTTCTATCATTGTCCAGTTGCCATCGCTTTCATGTTTTCCGCTTCAATAAGAGGGTCTGCAGCGTTTAGTTCTAGTCGCGCCCAT
The DNA here is from genome assembly GCA_020615345.1 of Triops cancriformis. Taxonomy (NCBI): domain Eukaryota; kingdom Metazoa; phylum Arthropoda; class Branchiopoda; order Notostraca; family Triopsidae; genus Triops; species Triops cancriformis. Next base: position 19,390 of record JAHZNP010000684.1, read on the forward strand.
TATGTCATGAGATTTAGTTTGGGAGGTTTTGCCAGGTGCGTTTCTGATCATCTTTCGATAAGGCATTGGTGTTTTGCATGCAGAGAAGTGTCAGTTGTTCTTGAACCTTGTGTTAGTATAGTCTACTGCTGATTTCAAATGTTTCTTTTTACAAGATTTTTTTTTAATTTTTACCATATATCAAGTGCTAAATTTGAATTTGTATAATTGTATTGCAAAATATTGCATTGGTGGCAAATACACGTTTACACTGAAAAATGTTTTATTTTTAAATATTGTGCAAAAAAATCGCAATTCGATTACAGAAAAAGTGGAGGGCAGGAGCGAGCGAAACGTCATGTGCTAAATATGAATTTTATAATTGTATTGCAAAATATTGCATTGGTGGCAAATACACGTTTACACTGAAACATGTTTTATTTTTAAATATTGTGCAAAAAAATCACAAAAAGACGGAAATTAGTGCATATAATGTATTTTTATCATTGCAAAAAATACATGTATTCTAAAAAAATTTTTCAGTTCAAAAAATATAAATGATATTGTAGGTAAGAAAGAACAAGGTCGGAATAGATCTCGCATGGAGGACATCGAGAACGATGCCCTTGAACGTCGCATTGCAAAGGGGAGGGCAGGAGCACGACCTCACCATCCGCACAATCCCGGCAAGGTCCCTTCAAGTTCGCGGGAGGCATGGTCTCAGCACCCGCACAATCCCGGCAAGGCCCCTCAAAGTTCGCGGGAGGCATGGTCTCAGCACCCGCCCAAGACCCAAGGTCGCGCAGGGCCTCTGACCACACATGACCACGTACGTGGCAGGGATCACGACAGGATGGATCCCTGCATGCAGATAAGTGTCAGCTGGTCTTGAACCTTGTGTTATAGTCTATTGTTGGTTTCAAATTGATTCTTTTTACAATATTTTTTTTACCATATATCAAGTGCTAAATATGAATTTGAATGATTGTATTGCAAAATATTGCATTGGTGACAAATACATTTTTACAACGAAACTGGTTTTATTTTTAAATATTGTGCGAAAAAATCGCAATTTGATTGCAGAAAAAAGGGAGGGTAGGAGCGAGCAAAACCTACGTGGAACAGGGGAGGGGAGTGGGCTAAACCTCAAACGGGAAAAGTCAATGATCTTGTGTTGCGTTAGAGGCCAAGGGCGGGCAGGGCCCAATGCGGGCGAAACCTCAGTGGAACAGGGGAGGAGAGTGGGCAAAACCTCAGTGGAACAGGGGAGGGGCGTGGGCCAAACCTCAGTGGAACAGGGGAGGGGCGTGGGCCAAACCTCAGTGGAACAGGGGAGGGAGTGGGCCAAACCTCAGGGGGGGGGGAATCCCAAATATGCTCTTATGGGCATGCCCCTAGGCTGCGTGAGCCTATGCATTATTACTACTATCCTGCATCTCTGTCCCAACCTGTTCAACAATACCAGGAGATTGAATACTTACCACAGCAAGAAAACCAGCTACCTTACAATTTGACTGAACCCGAACTGCAACCGGGAAACCCTGAAACTTCAACATTGATGGAACTGTCGTCTACAGGTGGCTGGCTGGACGAGTTTTTACGCGCGGAACATAGTTTCAACCAAGATTTTCTTCAGATTGGACGACGTGACAACGAAGCTGTTAGCGATGAGGCTGAATTTCCAGAAGAAGACGAGACAGATGTTGAAGGGGTCCATGAGGAGAATCAGGAGGATATGCAAGCCCCATTATCCTCAATAAGATATCTGACCTTAAATAAAGGTTTAAAGAAGAAAGCTCGCCGACTTCAGCGTCTGGGACACACCCCTGTTCCTGTAGAAGATCGTCTCCATTGGCCTTCTACCCAAGCCATGCTGCAAAGAATGCCGACAGCTCCCGCCTAAGATCAATTTCGTGAGCTGGACAAGGCTATGAAGGGTCACTTGCGGGAATATAGTCTAAAGACAAACCCTAAAAGTGATCCCATAATTTCCGTTGAACAGCTGGTAGCTCAGTATCGCTTGCAAATTTTAGATATGGATGAAGGATCAGGTACGCAGAAGTGGTTCAGTGAAAATAAAGTTTGCTGTACATGCAACATGAGTGTAGAAAGGAGACCTGAGTGTAGAAATGATTCTACAAGAGTGTAGAAAGGAGACCTGGATATTACCACTGAGAATATTTTGTGCTCGTACCCAAGTCAAACCTTGCTGAGCTTATGCTTAAAGTGTTTGAGTTTATATCCGAACTACTTCATACCCAAGGGAAAAATCAAGGTCTGGCTGGTAGATGGAACACATGGAAGAAGTACGGGCAGTAGTTTGCTCGCATGTTCCAAAGGCTGGTAGTGCAGATTATGAAATCATTGAGCTACCAACAAATATTCAATCCAAGAAAGCAGTGGTCAACTTCGAAGGAACCAAAAATCAATGTTTCCGTTACGCAGTAAAGACAGTTTTACTCAAATACTTGTTTGAGGAAACTGGACTTGGCGAGATTCGACGATATCGGGCTAGTGCTGTAGACAAAACTTACAAGACCTTCCAGTCGCGGTTACCTGTCCTTACACCATACCAAACGATATCATTTCCTGTAAAAATCCATATTGACCAGTTTGAAGATCAAAACATGATAGCAGTTAATATACTGGCCTACGACACTATTCCATATGATGCATTTGAAGATGAAACACAGAAAGTAGTTGAACCACCCGCCAAAAACCTCGTCTTTTTGAAGACATGTGTAGTGTGACTCCGCACATCTCCCCTTTTCGCATTGCTGTAAAAACATTTTACGATCCCAAAACCCAGGTTCTTCGCGAGCCTGTCAACCTGCTTTATAACTGTTTGGGACCTGGGCAAGGTCGTTTTTGGCCTATCTTATCTATGAGTAGTCTTATGAATTTCAATGATAAGTACCGTCGATTTTTCTGCTACCGCTGTCTGAACGCGTTTACTACTGCAGTGCGCTTTAAGAATCATCGAACCTACTGTCGGATGGGACGTCATCAGGCGATAAATCTTCCTAGTGCAGAGAAGAACAATGCTCAACGTTCACCTTACATAGTCTTTGCCGACTTTGAATCACTGTTGGGAACCTACGATCCCAACAATGAAGAGCACTCACTTAACCCACAGAAGCTTCATCGCCATCAAGTCATGTCTTATTACTATCTTATCTTGGATATTCACGGTAACGAGGTGAGTTCCAAGACATATACCGGTTTGGACGCAGTTGACCATATCCTGAATGCGATCCTTCATGAAGCTAAAGATTTGTCGGCAAATCTAAGAAACTGGAAAATGTGAAGCTGCGGGACGAATTTGTTGCAGAAGCAGTACGAGCTCGCTATACGGCTAAAATGTGTGTACATTGTAAGGGGCTTTTGTGGCGAACAGATATGTCCAAACGTGTGATTGATCACGATCACTACGACGGGTCCTTTCGGGGAATTTCTCACCATGGCTGTAACTTGCACTGTAAAGTGACCGACTTTGTATTGCCAGTCTTCTTTCATAATTAAGTTTTTCCAAGGATTATACGAATGTTACTAACCTTTGCGCCTGTTTTAGAAATTACGACGGACACTTTATAACATTAGCTATGGTCAAGTTTAGACGCGATATCGCGTGATTCCGAAGTTGATGGAGAAATTCCTGACATTTCGGTTGGATAATATTCGGTTTTAGACTTACTACTGTTTATGAACACGAGTCTGGATCGTTGGGCACAAGTTTACTGAAAAAAGGGCTACAGTCATTTAGGTGTTTAAAAAGGGCTCCCAAAGTGGACGGTGATGAGGACAAACTGAAGTTATTGGGCGGAAAGGGGGTTTTCCCTACGAATATATGTCAAACCTCGAAGTTCTTGACGAACCGCAATTACCACCTCGAGAAGCCTTCTACTCTTCGCTGTCGGGAGAGACTGTTTCAGAAGAAGACTACCAGCATGCCTTACGAGTCTGGAACACCTTCAACTGTACAACGTTTAGAGACTATCACGATCTTTACTTGCAGTCGGATGTGCGAATCCTAGCAGACTGTTTCCAGAGCCTTAGATCAACTTTATTTAAGAGCTCTGGCCTGGATCCTGCACATTTTTATAGCATTTCACACTTCAGTTGGAATGCCTGTCTCTACTCAAACAATTTAAAAATGAGTCTCGTAACTGATTTTATGATGCATGAGATGGTTCGCCAGAACATTCGAGGAGGACTGACTATGGTAAGTCGACGACTTCGTCTTACTCGTCTTACTGCTGTCTCTTGTACAGTCATCGGCTGGATTTTCTTTCCCACGAACGTGGTGCCATTGATTTGGTTCTGTCTCTTCAAGAATTTCTCCTACACGATTTGCCACAAACGTGTGAAAGTGATACTTCGTTTAGTGAAGCCATTGTAGGACGGTTTGCGAATCTGTCCAAAAGACGGCATCATGTAAGGACATTTGCAGTTCTCTGCAACAGGTTTGGGCTAATCTGAGCCCAATAATGGCACCTTGAAGCTCCAAACGAGCAATGGAAAGGGGTTTGATAGGAGCAACGCGCCCTTTGGCCATGACGAAACGGACGCTAACTGAAATATTTTCATACACATGACGTAAGTACATAACGGCTCCGTAACCAAGAGAGGATGCGTCGGTGAACACATGAAGCTGAGTGTTCAAGGGCAGGGCTTGACTTCGAAGACATCGTTCAATCTTGATATCTTTTAAAGCTTGCAATTGGCCGGCCCATTTTTGCCACCGGTTCAACATGCTTTCAGGTAAAGGTTCGTCCCAATCGCAACCAATTCGCCAGATATCTTGCAGTAACGTTTTGGCAGAAAGCGTTATAGGGCTCAGGAATCCTAGAGGATCGTAAATCGAAGCTACTGCACTCAGAATCTTCCTTTTGGTACAAATAGTGACCGGTAAATTTATATCAAACTTGAAACAATCAACTTTACAATCCCATAGCAGGCCTAACGTTCGTTCGCTAGGCAAGTTTTCAAAATCTAAATTCACAACCGGTTTGCTTCTGTCTTCGGCAGGGATAGCATTCAGAACGGTGCGAGATGACGTTAGCCATTTGGTTAGGCGAAAGCCACCTCGCAGAAGTAAGTCTCTTAAATCGTCGACGACCTTAATTGCTTCTTCTTCATTATTGACTGAATCGAGATAATTGTCTACGTAAAAACTGTTCATGACTTTGACACTTACGTTCCCGAACTCAGCTTCGTTGTCTTTAGCGGTTCTTTGCAATGCGTATAGACAAGTTGTTGGTGATGACACTGCTCCAAAAACGTGTACAACCATCTGGTAAGTATGAGGAGACTCCGTGGACCCTGGTTCTCTCCACACAAAACGAAACGCTGACTGATCGTCCTTCTTGACTAATACCTGATGGTACATTTTCTTGATGTCGGCACTTAATGGAATTACGTTTATTCTAAACCGCAGGAGGACCCCGATTGCGCTGGTAAGTAAATCGGGTCCTTTAAGTAATGAGTCGTTCAAGCTGGTATCACCACAACGAGCCGAAGCATCGAATACGAACTTTATTGCGTTTGAATGGGTTGAGGACTGCGTGGTGGGGCAGGTACCATGTTTTGCCGACTGGCCCCTCTAGTTCTTCTGATAAAAGCTTTCTGGCGTGACCCAATTGGAGATATTTTTTAAGAACTGCTGAATACTTCATAGCTAGATCTTTATTGCTCAACAATTTTCGTTCCAGGGCGAAAAAACGCTTAAGAGCTACAACTCTGTTATTGGGGAGGCTGGGGGTGTCTTCTCTCCACAAAAGCCCGCTCTCATATCTTCCATTTATTTTCTTCGTTGTCTCGTCCAATATCTATAGTGCCCTCTTCTCTTCGTTATTCAACAATGGTTGCTTCATTTGGGTACCCATGATGCCAATTTTCCAAAATTTTTCGCCTAACGATGCAAGTTCCCTACCAGGTTCGCTTCGTAAAAGGTTCACGTGACAAATTGCCTCGTTCTGCGCGGTTGTCGGTAAAGTTCCCGACACGCAAAAACCAAAAGGTGTTAACGTGGCTCGAGGACCTCTTAGTCCCGGAGGGGGCTTACGTATGTCGAGCTGCTCATGGACTTCTGGGCGATCCATACCCAACAGCACTGTGACAAGAGAAGAATCCGTTGCAGCAATTGGTAAATCAGCTAGGTACTGCCATTTCCTTCGCTCTTGCGGCCAATCGATCTAACGGTAACTAAGGTTTAACGCTGGAACGGTATATGCATTTTCAATGGGAAATACCACGTCGTTTTCTTTAGTTCCCACGTTGAAACTTACTAAGCGACTGACGAAATTAGGATCTCTTCCATGAAATGTTCCAAAACGAATGTTTCGCCAACGACCTCCTAACCTGAGTTCTTTCGCCATTTCTTCTTTGATCAACGACACTTCGCTTCCGCTATCTAACAACGCGAAGGTGTCAACGCTCTTGCCATTCGCTTGAATTTGAATGGGTATCACGTATAGTTAAGTCACGTTGGTTGTCACAGTTGCTCCAATGTGTCCTACGTGCTTGGTTTCGGGTTCTTGGGTAGCGCCGCGTCCATTGCTTATACGGGGGGCATCATGTAACAGTGGATGATGCTTGCCTTTGCAGCCTGATGTTCCACAGATAACATTGCGGCGACAATTTCTGGACTGGTGTCCAGAAATTAGACAGCGAAAACAGCAATTAAAATTTTTATGATCACGACTCTCTCTTCTTTGGGTAAGCGTGTAAATTTGGGACATTGCGGCAAGCGGTGCTGAGCTTTGCATAACATGCATCTATTAAAACTTGGCGGACCTTGAACAGTCGACGTAGTTAAAACGGTGGGAGACCTTTCCCTGTAATCATTGGTTTTCCTGTATTGCCTTGTCTTTATTTAAAGACTTCAGTTTCTCTTCAGCTCTTGAAATCCCCCTTAGCGTTTCTTCTTCCCAGAGTCTGCAGAATGTTGACCTAGGATCGTTGGGGTCAATCATCTTCTTGGACTCAGCATCCTTGGTCCGAAACAAATACGGAGTTTCTGGGAATTCTTTTGAGCACGCGCGTTCTTCTTCTTCATTTTGAAACTCTTCGTGGAAAGGGTGGATTGGCTATTCGCTGCTTAAATACGACCTCTTGTTTGTTCGAAATCCGCGTGTTCTTCTTGTTGCTGGGTTAAGAATCCAGACTTTTCAGTGTTAGAGCGCTTTAATTTTTGTAATTCAGTTTGAGTGATTGAATAGGCAGATTTGGCAGATGGGGATGACTTTGTTTCTGCTATTGAAGATGGAGGCTCATTTGCCCGCGAATGAAAGTAATCGTCGATTTGGTTAAAACAGATCGACGCTTGCTTAGCCACTTGACTGTAATAGTTTTCCCGACTTTTACGTTGCTCACCTTTGAGCCCTTGAGCGTCAATAAACTTTTCGTTGATACCATGCAATTGCATGATGCCATCTGAGAGCTGTCGTTTCAGGACTGTTAGAGCATTTCTGCTTCCTCTCTTATGAATGTGGACTTGAATTTCCACAATTAGTCTCTCGATGGCTTGTTTAGCTTCGGTGCGGAAGCCACGTAGGACTGAGACGCCATCCTGCACTGTTGAATCTTGCGATGATTCGTAATCTTCAGCTGTAGCCATTTTCAGTTGCGTATCAGCTTGAAGCGTAACGTGCGGAAAAAATGTGCAAGCAGGCAACAAAAGATCTCTTTTACTTTTTGGGAAACTAACGTCAGTTTCCCGGTCGATGCACCAAATTGGTCCCGAAACCAAAGTCCGTAAAGTGCCACGCGTACGACTTGGGTGGACCGTGGAAGAAGTCTCTCTTGAGGAATTAACGTGTTGATTTCGTGATGAACTAGGTCTATATTGACCACGCGGTTATACAATCACTAAATGACCTTTTATTATACCACAACAAACTCTTTGATGGGTTGCTCTAAACTGACACGAATGAAGTGCTCCGCACAAGGGGTAAAACAGAGGTTTATACAAAACTGGGGTGGGAGGAGCTTATGCGAGCTTTGACCTCGGGTCAAAGGCTGTCAACTGGAGCAAGGTCTTTTCCCCTTCCAGACTTAGGTTCGGAACATATTGTGAACTTAATTTTCACAGAACGGATTTTACGAATTTGAGTTGACATTAGTCCGCGAATATCGTTCCGGTATTCACCTAGTAATTGTTCAACTGAAGTGTGGGGTATTTTTCCGGTCCTACAAGCAAGCGGTATTAGCGTAAATGCCCCGCCAAAGCTCTGTCTAATTTTGTAAATTTATTGTACGTCTCGAGCGTGTAAGGTAGAGGACGTAAGGGAACGTGGTCTGGGTCTTAACCTAGAAGTTGAGGGCGTCTTCTTCGCTGCTCAGTTCCCAAGTTAACCGTTCGCTCGCATACAAAGGGTTGCGGTTCGATGTGTATGTCCCAAGTCATTTTCTTCTTCTTGGTCAATACCAAATTGTTGGATTAATTTAGCTAGAAGAGGATTAAATCCTGCGCTCTCAGGTTTTTCTTTTTTCGTTGCCATGATGGGCACGAGTAAGAGTTGCTTTAAATTTTGTGTTTCTTTATAAAGTATAGCCAGTTCGAATCATGAAGATCATCTTTACACATCCTATTCGCATTCTGACCGCGGACCTTCACAGTCCGGAAAAAGTGACGTGGTTGCAGGTATCCTTCGTAACGTAGGTTAAATCTTTCATCCGGTTCCCAACCAGATTCACTATTGTTACGGTGCTTTGCAGCCTCTTTTCAAGGATCTCGAGGATAAGATTCCACATATGACCTTCGAAGAAGGTTTCAAAAACCTTGGAAGATTTGTTTACTAAACATTCGCATCAATTAGAGGATTAGTGTAATTATGATTAGGCAAAATGTCTTTTACAATCATATTTGAACAATATCACTGAATTGTTCGTGTATGATACTCATGAAAACAATCCGAGACGTTGCAAAAATTCGAGACATGGGGTGCCTAATGTTTCTCAACAGTCTTCCTCTCTTTATGAGCGCCTATGAGCAGGCAACCCGCAATCCATTGTAGTAAAGGGACTGACTCCCCCACGTATGTCTCCCCCGCGTTTGACCCTCCTACCTAGACCACACACCGTCACGGTGGTAGGTCAAGTGTTTGTAAAAGTTTAATACACATTTTCCCGCAACGAATGAAAATTTAACGTAATGTAACATATTCTAAACAGCCAAATTATTATTGAAGCAAGTTAAGATTCCTTACAAAAGGAACGCTTACATCTACTTTGATATCCTTGATGTCCAGAACATACGGTAAGCACGAACATGTAGCTATGTAAATTTCCACCGCTAGATGCTTCCGAAGCGAGTCCATTCATATTAGCCTGGCGCGCAGAGCATGGGACACGATGATATCGTAGAAAGTGGGGCTTGTTTGGAGACTAAAATTGAAATATTGTCCAGGTGCCCTAGTACCCTGATAGCTACGAACCACACTAGCTTTTAGAATAATGTGGCTGCCACGTTCACAATCACATTGGAGATTGTTTCTTGGGTTAAATGTTTATTTTCACAACGACATGTTATCACTTAACGTTACAGAACAAGTAGAAGCATTTATCGCGTGCATTTGTGGGTGAGTGAGGCCAAGGCAGTTAGTCGGTGCTCTCAATGGGTGATAATCGGGATCATCTTCAACTCGCATCCGAAGAAACTGCTGTGCCTGGTCAAGTGCGAAAGAGCCTACACATTCGTGGGCTACCTCCACCCCCGCCGCTTGCTTTGAGTGAGTTGACGTCCGTAATAAGTATTGAGATGGCCGAAGAAGGTGCCGGAACGTCCGCTGGGACGACGACGGGGGCAGCCAGTATACCTGCAAGAGGCCCGCTAAGGAAATCAGCGCCTATACCGACCTTCGATAGTTCCGACGATTCCGACGCGACAAAATTCCTCTTGGATTATGAGGATGCGACGGACTTTAATGAGCGTGAAACGACGACAAGGCAAGGTTCTTCGGTAGAAGTTTGGAAGACGTGGCGGCTAAGTGGTTTCGAAACGAATTTCGGAACCAAGGCCGAAGTATTCCGGATTGGCCTACTCTACGGGCCTTATTCAAGCACACGTTTGTGTCACCCGAGAGAGCTTTCAGAAATCTTGCCGGACTTCCAATACGTATCCAGTGGCCGGAAGAGAGCGCCAAATCATACTGCATCGAAATATTGAAGCCGTGCTTCGAAGTTGACCCCGAGATGTCCGACAACCAGAAACTGGACTATTTGTTTCGTGGACTTAAACAAAGCCTTGTTGAAGTACTGGTCCAGCGAGATATCAAGATGTCAAAAGAATTTGTGGAAGCTGCGAACAAACTGGAGGCGGGTCAAGAGAGGGCGCGTGCATCGCAGACATGGTGGACGTCTGTAACTCGAAATGCTGAGCAGCGAATCCCGATAGCTGGCGCTGGTGTAACAGAGGGTTTTCACCGTCTCATGTCAGCCGTTATGGGAGCCCCTGCATTGATGCTTTTCCCCGAGCTGTACCTACCAGCAGTTCGAGCGGTGCGTGTTTGGAAACAACAGCGGCAGTGACGATCTTCGTCCGCTAATTGGCGACCTTACCAACGTGATCACCAACGGCTTCCAGCAATTGCGGACTGACATTCCGCATGTCCAAGGTAAGGTTGGCCGTACCATTCCCTTTAGTGGTAGGACGCATGAAGGTGCACCAGTTTGTTACAGGTGCCGTAGAGCAGGATACATTGCGCGTAATTGTCAAAGCGAACCAGGGGGCATGGGTAGAGTTAGCGTACAGCATAACACCTCAGTAAACACACCGTCTAACACCGGAAATTTCCGCCAGGCAGTGAAAGAGTCTCATTTGGAGTCGGAAAACTAGGGCTGGCGCTCCGCCCCGGAAGGGCCGCCAGTGCAGTTACTATCCCCGCCCACTGTGTGTTTTGCCCAAACCTTATTAGGGAAAACGTAGTGTGTAATGGGAAAGAAACAATTGCTATCATTGATACCGGGGCTGCAGTCAGTGTTGTTTCAGAAAATTGGGTAGTCTAGAATAAAGCGCAAATGGAACAATGAAGGGGTTCCTGAAATTGTGGTAGCTAATGGGAAATTAGCGACTGTCCAAGGAAGGGCTTGGCTAACGGTAAACCTTATGGGAAAGGAACTTCGTACGAAGGCCGTTGTTTTAATAATGGCTTAGCAGAATTAATTGCTGGCAACGACTTGCTTCGCCAACTGGGAGAGGTCACTCTGCGTTATGGAGAAGAAGAATTTAGATTAGTAGGACATCGTGAAGCTCAAGCGTCCGCTCATGATCAGGTTGAGGAAGTATTTCGCTTGCCATCAGACGCTAGTAATTCAGATACAACGGCGGTGCAGTTAATTGTAGATGGGTTGTTGAGCGATGAAAAAGCTACGAGTGAAACTGAACACAGCAAAGAGAAGTTAGTCGATGCTGAAGAACCTTTCTGTGCCCAAATACCCCTTAACTTTGACAGAGAGGGGAATCAACCCCTTACCAGTATTGTAAAATAGAATCGAAGAGAGTTCCCGCCCGGTCCGCTGTACTGGTTTCGGTAGTTCTGAGCCAGGAAAAGGCAAACGGACTGGCGGATGAGGACCATCAATTGGCCATGAGTAACGGTCAAGCGACAGTATTGGTATAAGCTGAGAAACGTCTACTGAGAAAAAAGGCTAAGTGTTGGCCGGAGTCTAGCCACTTTCGATGATGGAAAAGGAGTTTTAATGATTATTAATTTCAGCCGAGATGCTCAGGGGATAGGCGCAGGTACTGCCTTAGAAAGGAACGCCAATGACCGAGGCACAGTCACGGACTGTGATTTAGAAACCTGTATGTCGGAAACGTTAGATGGGGCCCAGCGACAAGCTCTTTTGAAGGTAGTAAAGGAGAATAGAGAATGATTTGCAGCTAGCTCTTCCGACCTCGGATTGTGTAATGCGGTGGAACACGAAATTGATACGGGCAACGCAAAACCCGTTTCGCAAGCCCCGTATAGAAGTGCTTATCGGGAGAAAGAGATTATTAGACAATAGGTTGAAAAAATGAAGGAAGCTGGAGTAGTTGAACCAGCTAGTAGTCCGTGGGCCTCGCCCGTCGTTCTCGTAAAAAAGAAGGACGGGACGTGGCATTTCTGTGTCGATTACCGGCGCCTAAACTCTGTCACCGTTCGAGATGTCTATCCGCTTCCCCGGATTGGTGACGCCCTATAGTCCCTGCAGGGCGCAAAATACTTTTTCACCTTTGATCTCATGTCGGGTTACTGGCAGGTCTCTGTTAAAACCTCCGATATTGAAAAAACGGCATTTGTGACCCCAGACGGTCTCTACCAATTCATGACGATGCCATTCGGGTTGTGTAACGCTCCCGCTACGTTTCAAAGGATGATGGACGTCATCCTAGTAGGGCTTAAATGGCAGCTTTGCCTCGTCTATCTGGACGATGTGGTGATTTTCTCCAAGACTTTTGAGCAGCATTTAGCTGATGTAAGTGCCGTTTTGACCTGTCTGGAGGAGGCGGGGTTAAAACTAAAGCCGAGCAAATGTCATTTTGGCTGCGAGAAAGTATCCGTGCTCGGCATGTGGTAGATTCTGAAGGCATTCGGCCTGACGAGGGTAAGGTTAGTGCAGTGCAAAACTTTCCCACCCCTCGAAACCTGACACACGTTCCTAGCTTTTCTAGTCTCTATTTATACTACCGGAATTTCGTTAAAGATTTTTCCTCAAGGGCCGAGCCACTATCCCGTTTGACTAAAAACAATGTCCCGTTCATTTGGGGTTTAGACCAACAGAGGGCGTTCGAGGACTTGAAGCAAGCTCTCATATCTGCCCTCATCTTGGCTCACCCATTTCTAGAATGGGTGTTTCAAATCGACCCCGATGCCAACGACTTCGGTATAGGAGCTGTGTTAGTGCAGGAGCAGGAGGGAGTGGAACGGGTAATAGCTTATGCTAGTAGGCTTATGAATAAAAGTGAGCGAAACTACTCTACGACAGAAAAAGAATGCATGGTCCTCGTCTGGGCAGTGAAGAAATTTAGGTCTTTCGTTTGGGGAAACCCCTTTAGAGTGGTGACTGAACACCATGCATTATGCTGGTTGAGGACTAAAAAGGAACCGTCCGGACGGCTAGCACGATGGGCGCTATCTTTAATGGAATACGAGTTCCAGATATTCCATAGGAGCGGGAGAGTGCATAATGACGCGGATGCCCTATCACGTAATCCAGTTGATCCCCCAATATGTGAAGGAGAAGACGGACATGGCCCTGTAGTTTGGCAGTCTAGACGAGCATTTTGTTAAGGACATTAGGATAGAACAGCAGCATGACCCTAATGGTAGAAAATTATCGGTATTTTAGAAGATGTAAACTCTAGTGCGGTAGAACGGCGTAGAGCTAGTCAGTGTAGTTTACAGGACGGAAAACTATTTAGAGCTACAGTAAAGAACGGACAGAATCGTTTTCGGTTATGCTTGCCGGCTTCCCTAAGGCATGACGTATTATACGCTTGCCATGACGATGTTACGGCTGGACATCTCGGCTTGAAGCGCACTTGGGACAAAATCTCGAAAGGTACTTCTGGCCCTACATGATGCACGATGTTACGAACCATGTACTTTCATGTGAAGATTGTCAGACGTAAAAGAGTGAAGCGTCGAGAAAGAAAGGGTTGATGATGCCGGTGAAAATTGACCACCCATTTGAAAAAACAGGAGTTGATCTTCTCGGTACATTCCCGGAAACCCTCAACGGGAACAAACACGTTATAGTCGCTATAGATTACTTCACAAAACGGGCAGAAACTCGAGCTGTTCCAGTCGCGTCTGCAGAAGAGGTAGCGAAGTTCTTCGTAAAACAAGTAGTACTAAGGCACGGCGCTCCGGATACGATTCTTAGCGATAGACGGACTTGCTTTACCGCCGAGTTTACAGAAAGCTAATTCAAGGCCTTAAACACGAATCATTCTACAACGACCGCGTACCACCCGCAATGTAACGGGTTAACCGAGAGACTTAATCAGACACTTTATGACATGTTGTCCATGTATGTCAGTAGCAATCACCGAGACTGGGACGTTAGCCTGAAGTCTGTGAACTTTGCCTATAATACTTCGAGGCAGGAGGCAACCGGGTATTCTCCCTACTTTCTTTTGTACGGAAGAGAACCAAGACTGCCGATTGACGTAGCACTAGGATCTATTCCTGGTGTTTTGACGACGATTCCGACGTACCAAGCCCGGCAATTGAGGTCGCCGAGCCGCTCAAAAAGACGTTCGAGGCAGTAAAAGAAAGGATAGAGAGAGTTCAAGATAAACAGAAAGAGCGGTACGTTGCAAATCGCGAGCATAGGGAATACGAGGTAGGGTCTCAAGTTTGAGTTTATACCCCTGTACGAAAAGTCGGACATTCTGAGAAGCTTCTGCACCGGTACTTCGGTCTGTACAAGATACTCCGCAAGACATCATCAGTTGATTACGAAGTACATGAAATCAAGCGAAAGAATTCGGACATCGTACATGTTTCCCGCCTAAAACCTTACGTGGAGAGGAGTTACAATACAGATGGGTCACCGACAAATTCCACACTGGCGAATGAGACATGTATGGCGGATCTTAAAACGGAATTCATTACCCTGGAGCCAACTAAGAACTCTGTTTCTACACAGAAGGCAACAGAAGAAAACTGGCCAACGGGAAAAGACCACTCTAGCTGACAATTGCCACTAGAGGAACAGACTAGTCTGAGGAGATCTGGCCGATTACGAAGGCAGACCCAGTTTTATGGCCTCAACGATAGACAGACCGCTTAGATTGAATTTAGGATCTCGTGCTACAAATGTCTGAACGTTACTACCAATGCTCCCGGGGTTCGCTGTGGCAATATGCGTTGCGCCTACAAATGTCTTGTTATTTTTATCCCTTACTAATACCGGCCAGCTTTATCTTGGTTGTGTTATTTTGCATGCTTCAGTCTACAGTTTAAAAATGCGTATGTTTTTTTAAGTGTTACGATCTGTAGTTGCATAGGCGTTGACCCTTGTAATGGTCCGGGTTCATGATTGTAATTCGAACGGGGCGTTCGAGAGTGGACCGGGAGTAGTGTCACGCCAGTTTTGTTAAATTTCTAGTTTTAACTCAGTTTGACCCTTTTGCCTCCCGCACCCTTGTTTCTGGGCTATGTAACGGGGTAGTGAAATTAGAAAACATAGAAATACTAAAAGAGCGGAAAACTCAAAACAAGATAACGAGAGATCTAAGTAAACGATTCAAGGAATCGAAATGTTGTATCCCCAACAGTTCTAGAAAATGTTGTTCACTTAAGTAAACTAACCCCAAAAGATAAGCCGCGCTATAATTGTTGTCAACGGGCCTAATAGAGTGAGGCGGAAGCACATCGTGCCAAGGCTACGGTCTTGGGTGCCGAAGCTGAATCTCGAGGCACGTAATGAATAGTCTATATGTGACTAGTATAAAAGGATGAAGAAGAATCGGACCCAGGGCCTTCCAGTGCCTTCCAGAGTCTTCAGAGTCTTCCAGAGCTGGCAGAAGTAATCAAGCAGCACCTACCATTAGAAGCGTAGCCCTTGCAGTTACCGCCGCAGTTATCGTGTCAAACATTTGTAATAAGTGAACAATAAACATTTAGTAACCTTCAACCAAGTGTTCTTTAATCCCATAAAAGAGCCTTGTTACAGCTAGTAAAAGTGGTTTCCCAGAAACCAAAAAAGCTACGTTTGATTTACCTAGGATTTGAGATTCAATAAAAAGTGAAAGTGAGAGTGAGGAAAAAGAAGAGGTCAGAGAGGAGAGGAGGTCTGACAGAAGCCAAGAGAGTTGAGAGTACAGTCAAGAGAGGACGGAGAATAGATAGAAATATCAAGTGAGTTTTGACCGAGAAATATTGTTGTGAAGTAGTTATTGGCAATAAACAGTAGAGTTAAAAAAACGTAAACGCAGTGTTCTCAAAGGTAGTTTAATCAAGGATCCCCGATAGTCACCGTCACAATTGCCTAATTTGGACAACTGACAAAACGTGACGTTATAATATTGAAAAATGGTTGTATGCATACAAATTTTGCTGTAGCTTTTAATTTATCTTTTTTATTTTTTACTGCAGATGCATTAGTGTCTTCAACCCTTCCAGATACTATTGGTGCCGTGTAACTCATTTTGTGGAATGTTTACTGTGCTTGTGCTCTCGTCTTCGTTCACATTTTCTCCATTATCTACGGTAAATGAAGACACAGGTAAGGGAACTTATAGTATTTTGCGTATCTGCATTATCTACGGGAACGGAAGACCCAGGTAAGTGAACTTTATTTATTTAATTCTTATATATTTATTTCAACTTTATATATAATATTTTTCGTAATCTTAGTTAAACATTACCCTCGTTTTCGGTGCAGTATTGGAACGTACTGGAAATTTTTTTCATAAAAGATAGACGTTCGCAGATAGTTGCCCCAGTCAAGATATTAACACCATAGTGACAGTTGGGGCTTGAAAAGCAAAAGACACACCCTTAGCTCGGGTCCGGACAACCTGACGTAACATTATTATGCATAAACATTAATTAAAGGTGTTGTTTCACCTGTTACAGTAGTTGCGAGGAATAACATGCAAAGATAAGTAGGGGAAAGCATGTAGGATTACAAAGAAAAAAAATAAACTGAAACTTTTTAAACTTTTTTGCCATCTTTTCTGTTGATGCACTCACGCGAATATAGGCTAGTAGTTGGCCCACAGAAATATCCGATATTATCTGTTGAACATTTACTCGCCGAGTACCGCAAACATATTCACGACCTACTGTTAATTCAAATCCGCAAAAGTAGGTGAAAACAGTGAAAATCAAATTTACTATCCATACCCTCATGGAAAAAATTCCAACATCACCTGAAGAAAAAAGGACTGAACGTGAACCAATGTTTTTGCATAGTGAGTATATTGCATTACTACCCATGTAATGTTTCTACTTTGCGTAATGTATTCTTGAATCTAGGAATCGTACTAGACTGCCTTGTTCTACAATTGTGTGGCTATTTAAAGGGGTTTTGACAAAGGCCAGGTGAGGTTAATTAGGGGTCAGAGTGAGGTCAAGGTATGTGTAAGGGTCAGGCCAAAGGTTAGAACACGTTAAGGTTAATTAATTTGCACTACATTACAACCCAGTTCCGATATAAATGCAGCAATATATGCCTCTTTTGAGCGTATATCCGACAATTTACATGAGAGACATCTACACGATCAGGGTTGATACTTAAATTTATAAGTGAACTCCGAGCTTCAGTGGTTTCTGTTGTGCCCATGGCAGGAAGCAACAGTGATGCGGTACCATAATTACCCAGCTCAATCTCTAAAAAGAAGGCTGTGATCAATATAAGTGATTGCGGGAACCGTCGTATTACATATGCAGTAAAAGCTGCTATTTTGCGACAAAAGATGAAAGCTGATAGTGAAGCAAACAGTAATGTACGGGGTTATCGTTCACCGTTGTTCCCTAATCAAAAACATACAGCGAAAACAATAAATCGATTTTTCGCATGTTATAAGGACAGAGTTCCAATAATCAAAAGTCATACAATTACTTACCCAGTCAAAATTCTAGATATCGATTATTTTGAAAACTCTAACTCGATCCCGGTCAATATCCTAGACTATGATAATATTCCTTACGGAAGCTTAGAAGATGAAGATGCGAAAGACGGTGCGAGCAATGTCAAACACAATACACAAGTATACACTTTCCGGATATCAAAGAAAATTATAAAGAAGGCTGGGAGTAATGATGTACAAGAACCTGTTAATTTATTGTACACTTGTACAGGACCGGGAGAGGGTCATTTCTGGGCAATTATTTCTTTAAACCGTCTCCTTGGACGACGCGCTAGCAGGAAACGCTTTTACTGCCTTCATTGTCTAAATTCCTTTAGTAACGCACAAGGGTTGGATAAGCATAGCGCTTATTGTCGTGTAAATATAAGACAAGCAGTACGCCTCCTTTTGCGCGGAGTAAATGATATTCTTGAGATGCGATCATGTAACACAGCTCAACGTGCACCTTACATTGCATTTGCAGACTTCGAGTCACTCCTAGCTCAAACGAATGAAGATTTCCCTAGTTCGAAACTGACTGCACGACTCCACAACCACGTACCTCTTTCATACTGCTATATTATCCTAGACATTAACGAAGAAGAAATCGTGTTTGAAAAATATACAGGCGCAGACGCTGCTTTCAAGTTCCTCGAGAGGATTTGAATAACAGCTAACAAGTTGGCTAAAATAGTTCGTGAGCAAATTGTTCCCTTTTGCGAAGAAAACGTACGGCTCGCTCATGAAGCGCGTCGTAAAGCCACCGTTTGCGTGCACCGTAAAAAACCGTTACCGGACGATATACGTTGTCGCGTGATCGATCACGATTATTTCGATGGAAATTTTCGCAGTATTGCCCACAATGGTTGCAATCTTCATTGCAAGGTGGAGAGGTACCAATTACCTGTTTTCTTTCATAACTTACAGAATTATGACGGACATTTTATTTGTCAAGCATTGGAACGTTATGGTAACGACGTTAACATAATACCCAAAATCTATGGAAAAGTTCCTAACAGTCAAGATTGACAACGTCCGTTTTCTCGATAGTTTACAATTCATGAACAGCAGTCTTGACAGATGGGCACAAACACTATTACAAAAAGGATTATCCGCTTTTCGCACTTTAAATTGAGCTTCCCCTATAAACGGAAATCCAGAAAAACTAGCTCTGCTGGCGCGAAAAGGTGCTTTCCATTACGAGTTTATGACAGATATGGAGGTTCTGTCATTACCAAGTTTACCGCCCCAGGATAAGTTTTATTCAACCCTAACGGGAAACACGGTTTCGGACGAAGATTACGAACACGCACAAAAAGTTTGGAAAACGTTCGAATGTCAGACATTTCGCGATTACCACGACTTGTATTTAGATTGCAACGTACGAATCTTGTCGGACTGTTTTCAGAATTTGCGTAATTCTGATTATAAAAATTCCGGACTGGACCTAGCCCACTTTTTCAGTTTATCGCATTTCAGTTGGAATGCGTTTTTGTACAGTACAGGGTTAAAAGTGGAAGTCATGAGAGACGTAACAATGCATAACATGGTTCTCGAAAATATTAGAGGTGGTTTGACGATGGTTTCCCAACGCCACTGTAAAGGGATAGTAAAAATAGGAATTGTAGAAATTAGTGGAAACATGGAATATGCAGAAACGAGCGAGATCCTAAGTAAACAGGCAATGAACTCGCAAGAAGGAAAGCAACCGCTTTACCGTGTGGAGCAAGCCTGAGCAAACTAACCTCAAAAGATAAGTAACATGATAAACGCTATTTTGGTAATAAGCCTAATAGAGTGAAGTGGAAGCACCTCGTGCCAAGGCTACGGTCTTGGGTGCTGAAGCTGAAACTCGAGGCAAATAACGATAACATGCATGAATATAAAAGACAGAGAAACGGCCGCACGGGAGAGTCCTGACCCGAGCACCTTTACCGACGTTCCGGTCCCAACAACTGAGCAGCCCTCTACCCCGTGTGCAGCCGAGCGCAGTCCGGTTAAAAGTGCCGTTACTTAGTGCCCCCCCTTTTGTTGTAACCGTGACACTTAATAAACTCTTAAACTGTAACAAAGGTGTTCGTTACTAATTAAAAGTAGCATTGTTACACTGGTGGCAGCGGTTACGAACAAGCTCCGAAGAGAACGCCCAGCCGTCCAATCCTATCGTCGCACTCAAAAACCGTAAGTACTCAGTTCATTTCTTTCTCCAAAATGACTGCCGTGTCCACTTCACATAACGAACTAATCCTTCTCACTGCTTCCCAGTTGAGTGATATTCTTTCACCTTTACTCAACACGACTATCCTAAACAGCTTTCAGAATTTTTCAGGAGAATCGAACGACGACTCCGTTAGAAGATTCATCCAAGACTTAGAAACAGTAGCAGACACAGTCAAGTGGGACAGCGATCAGACCTTAAAAGTAGCAAAAATGAAACTTACAGGAGAAGCTAGATCTTTTTACAACAATCTACTAGACAAACCGACCACTTTCAAAGATTTTAAACAAGTTATTTTAGAAAGGTTCTGAGAAAATTGTACAGAAATCCATTCACTTTTAACATTGCAGAATTGCGTCCAAAAGATCCGATTTCGCCGATCAAATAATAAAGTTCACTCGTAGGGCCCATGAAAAAGATAACCCGCCTCCAACTCAGGATTCGCTAGATAGAGAAATGAAGGGACAATTTACGAAAGGTCTTCTACCGACACTCCAAAGATACGTTTTAAACGCTCAACCTGTCACATTTAAAGATGCAGTTACAATTGCAGCTAGAGAAGAATCTTACGACTCTCTTCAAGCAACTGCCAATCAGACAACTGACATTACACGGCTAGCAGATGCAGTTGCGGCCCTTGCATTAAACAACCGGCGAAGCAAAAGTCGCTCACCGGCTAGACAAAACGGGAATAGCAGACCATTCCCCAGAGGAGATTACAGTCGTTCTCGAAGCCGGGACAAGAAAGTCCGCTTTTCAAACTTTAACCACAATCAAAGAATTCGTGATTCTTCTAATTACAGAAGGTTTTCTAGCAATAACAGAAGTAATTCAAACTTCAGACCACAAAGCAGTCGACCACGCATGAGTAGCTACAACCGCCCTCCCCGGGACACGAACAGATTTAACAGACCTATACGCTGCTACCAATGCAATAAGCTTGGACATATTGCAGCGAGGTGCAGGTCGCGTTCGACAAACTAAAGGTGCTGACTGCAGCACTTCGAGAAGGCCAGTCAGCGCCACAAGTTACAAAGAAGTCCTTTTCAAATCCCACAAGCAGAATTTTCGTCAATATTAGAATAGGTTCTGTACCATTTAAATGCCTTATTGATACTGGAGCAGGTGTCACGGTTATGGATGCTAGCGCATTTAAGCTTCTGGATCCAAGTACTGCGGAAAAGCAACAGGATTCAGATCTCTCACTGCAATCAGTGACAGGAGAAAAATTGGAGATCCTAGGATGCTTTAGGTTACCTATAGAGGTACAGGGGAAAACGATTAAAGTTAACACGTTTGTTATTGAGAATCTAATGAATGCTTTCATCCTTGGTATGGATGCTATACGGGAACAGGGAATCATAATTGACGGAGCAGCAATGGAAATAAAGCTGCCAAATGAGCCCCAAGTTGTAAGCGCGCTGACAAAAGAAAATAATACGTTTGAAACTAAGCTAGCGAAAAGAGTTCGAATACCTGCGTACAGTAGAATAGTTTCTACTGCCAAATTTAGTGACCGGGAAGCACTAAATGGAGCAGATTCAATTTTTGAGCCAAAGAACGATAACGACCAGGATTTCATGCTAGAACCTGCATTTGTTCGTTGTTCGAAAGGGAAAATTCCCGTATCATTATGGAACGGAAGCTCAAAAGAGATAATCTTACCTCGTGGCACAGTAGTGGGAAATACTACAAAGGCAAGCGCAAAAGGTATTTCCTCTATTCATGATCTTTCTAGTACGAGCTATCCCCTGTTAGAAAATTTTAATTTGTCCAATGTAAACCCAGCTCACAGAGACAGGCTGCTTAAACTGCTTGTGGAATTTAGAGACATATTTGCAAAAGACGATGCTGACCTAGGCCGAACGACTTTGATCAAACACACTATAACGACTACAGGGACACCTCACTTCCAACGACCTTACAGAATACCAGACGCACAACGCAACGTTATTAGAGACCATTTAAATGACATGCTAAAACGAGACATTATACGACCTTCTTCATCCCCCTGGGGTGCACCAGTAGTATTAGTTAAAAAGAAGGATGGTACACAAAGATTCTGTGTAGACTTCAGGAAACTAAATTCCACGACACGAAGAGACGTGTACCCCCTTCCACGTATTGACGACACACTAGACCGATTAGGCAAAGCTAAATTCTTTTCCGTCATGGATTTGGCCTCAGGTTACTGGCAAGTGGAATTAGCCGAAGAAGACAAACACAAAACAGCTTTTACCACTCACTTCGGACATTACGAATTTAACTGCCTTCCGTTTGGACTATCAA
>JAHZNP010000685.1:0-41429 GCA_020615345.1 Triops cancriformis
CCTAGCATCTTTCCATGTTCTTTCATTGGTTTGGGTTGGTGATTTCTTATATAATTTTAGGCGTTGTGCTACTACTTTTCTAAGGAGATTTAGATCTTTTGTCCACCAAGGATTTTTCTTTCTTATCGAATTGATTTTTGGGATATATTTGCTAGCTGTATCAGTAAGGAGTTTAGTTAGAAGCTGTGTGGAATCATCTATTTCTTCAGGACTATTTAGAGAAAATAATTTGTTTTTGTTGTTTTCTATTAGTTGTGATAGGGTGTTGTTAATTAGATCCCAGTTGGCCAATTTATAGTTCCACTGTTTGGGTTTGTATTCATCAAAAGGGGCTTGGATTTTTAGAAGGATAGGTTTATAATCAGATTCGTTTGGAAAATCGGGGTTGTCTAAAAGGTGTAGGTGAAGAAGGTGGGAAATTTCAGGGGAAGCGAAGGCTAAGTCTATTGTTGATGATTCGCCTTTTTCGTTCTTAAATGTGGGGATATTCCATTTATTTAAGAGTGTTAAATTTGAGGCAGTGATAAAATCGTATAACTGAAGGCCAGATTTATCCATTTTTTTTGCCTCCCAGTACCAGTGGTGGGCGTTAAAATCGCCACAGATAATTGTGTAAGCATTTATATTTTCTAATTCTTTCCAGATTTCAGTAAGTAGTGATGATATTTCATTTGTATGTCTTCTGTAAATTGTAATAAGAATTATAGGGAGAAGGTTTTTAAAGGAGATTTTGGTTAGAGAATAAAGTTCTCGAGATTTTAATATTTCAATGTGGTGTGCTGAATTATTTTTCAGACTAACAGTGCCTATATATGAAGAGTTAGGTTTAAAGGTTTGGAAATTTGAGATTGTTGTATAGTTAAAGTTTGTTGGGGGTTCAAGAATAAAAGCTGCTTGAGAGTTAAGATTATTTGCTTCACGTAGTGTTTCAAAAAGTTGATTTTTGTTTTTTCGGATGTTATGAATTAGAATATTGGTGGAATGAGGAGAAGAGGAATTACATTGAGTTTGGGACATACGTGGAGTTTTAATTTTATTTCTTTTGAGGGTTGTTGGTGGCTTTTTTTATAGCTGCTATTCTTGACGGGCATAAGTGGTCGAAGGCCGTATGATTTCCTCTGCAGTTGGAGCATTTTAAGCGGGAGTTTGTACATGATTTGGTGTCATGTTGGAGATCGGCGCATTTGCCGCATCTTGTAATTTTGTTGGGGCAAAAAAATGAGAGGTGACCAAATTCTAGACATTTATAACATTGGGTAATTAAAGGGGGTCTAACGTTTTCGATTTGGACTGTTGTGTTGAAGGCGACTAGGGCTCCACTTGAAAGAAGTTTGTTTTTTTCTTCCAGTGACGAGCAAGTGTACCAGGCAGATCCAAATTTTTTAGTACTACCAGGGTTAATCCGTTTGAAATGGTTGGTTTGAAAGTTTATGTTAAGAATAGAGTTTTTGTCGCTGAGGTGGGAGCAGATGTCTTCAGGGGTTTCGTCTGTGGGGAGTTGATAATTCACAATTTGAAGGTTTGGTTTTCTGTTAATAGTTTTGATTGGTCCCAATTCAGAGAGGGTGGTTTCAGCCAGGATTTCGTTTGATTTTTGTTTTTCTTCACGGTTTTTGTAAGTGAGAATGAGTTTCTTTGTTTTTGTTTTTCGAACGAAAATGGGGATTGGGGCGTTTCGATTGAGTTTTTTTAAGTCCTTTTCCAAGGTTGATAAGAGGTCTTTTCTTGAGATGAATTTATTACCTTTTTGTTCGTCAAGATGAATCTAATTTTGCTACTGTCTTTGTCAGTGATTCATGTTTTTGTTGTTATGTTTCTATAAGCATAAACATTTTCTGTAAGTTTATAATTGTAAAACGAAAGTTTCGAACACGCTAAGTCGAAAATTAGTCAACATTTCTCTTCAGTAATTTTACATTAGATATAAAAAGTAATAGTTAATTTGGTATGAACGTCATACGGCGTTTTGTTTAAAAAATAACCGAACGAACAAAGTATTTTTCGTCGGATGAATACAGTTTTGAATTATAGTTCAGCTCATATTTCGTAAGTTATTTTGGCTGAAAAAAATGACTGGTCTAGTTACAATTGGTTCATCACGCCCCCACTTGAGTTTCCTGGAAATACAAGTATTTTCGTTGTATAGGTCATTATAATAAGTTCCATTGTAATGAAACAAAACAGTTCGTACGTGACAATTCTATACTTTGTATTATCAACAACGTATTACGTCACGCTTTTTCGAAAAATACCCAGTACGGACTCATTGTACAGTACAGTACCAGGTGTTCAACTTGGAAATTAGTTTTTATGCCTATCTGCTGGTTTAGGACAACATAATTTGCCAATAAATTGAGAATAAATAACGACAACCGGAAGTTCACAAGACTAGTTTTTGTAGTGTAATTGGCGGAGAAGGGTTGTAGTGCGCAATTAGTTTGAGGACGTCATTGTTGAGTAGGGTGTCGATATCAACGGCGAACAAAAAATCCATATGGTTAAAATCTGGAAAAGGAACTCTATGGTAGCCTCGCAAACTTTTCAAACGACTCGCTAAAGCGGCCACGTCCTAAAAACAGTATGGACCAAACATAACAAGGAAGTGTTGTGAAGAATTCTTGCAAAAATCTACACTAATATGTATTGTTACCCTTACCTCGGGTACAGCAAGCCAGTCGTTGTCGCCGTAAAAGATTTCAACGGGTACTGTAACCTTCTCTACCGAGTACTCCGGAGGCGTGTCTTGGCCATAACGCCGCCGGTTCTGTGCCCGTCCCCAGTCGTAACGGCAAAACCGTTCTGGTTTTACATATGCAAACAAAAGTAAACAAAGCTAGTAACTTTTCTCGCTCATATATGGGCATTTAAGCGCAATTACTGAGTTTGACGCCTTGAGCATACTGGAGCACGGCGCGTATTGAAGTACCAGCTGGCGTGTACCGGTTTATGAGCGGCACTAATGACTACATGTTCCCAGATCCCACAGAAGCCGTAAAAAGGTGATATATGCTCAGTTTGTAATTGAAACAGTTCAACTTACGACGTTAAAATTGGCGGGATCCGAACCGGTGTACAAATAGAGGAGATTCTCGCACTTGCGCGGTTTTTCAGAGGTTTTCGTGCACAATTGTTGCATGACGAAACGAACCAAGTTCGCATTAGGCAGAAACTCGTTTGTTCCGAGAACTTTGTACATGAACTAAAAACGCGAGTTTCGAAATATTATTAGCTATATTGTGAGGACGTAGATTACATTGAAAGTAATTGATACGCATGATATAATACTGTACCTCGATTTGACGGACGAATGGAGCAGTATAACGTACTGGGGTGCGCATGTTGGCAACAATGACTGCAGGACCCAAAGCAATCATACTGTTGACTAAGGATTGCAAGTGGGGATGAAGTTCGGCAAAGATGAAGAAGGTAGCACACGCTAGGGAGTGTCCAACGTAGGTGAGATCCTTTTGTTGAGTGCTGTTGAGTACGTATTGAAGCATCGCGGGAGTATCGTACTGACCGTATTCGTCCCACCTATAAAAATATTGGTGGGCTTAGGCAAACCTCCAGTTTAGGAACATGGTAGAAAATCATGTGTGTAACATACGTAAAATCCCAATACTCGTTATCTTTGATGGTGTACTTGACGTGCTTCCGGGAATACGTGGATCCCCTGAAAAATAAAGCAAGATTTTACGATTTTTTTTAAAAAAAATCATATCATGTCCCAACAGTAGAGCAATGTCCTTAGGTGAAGGACTTTTATTATACACCTAGCTTATCATTGGATATTTACTGATGAATGAATTAACAACTCATTGCTATTCAACCGGTGTCACGTAAAGCTTTGATCGGTTTCACTATGCAGGTTTTTTACATTATGCGTCCTATATTTCTTTTCGTTTTTTTTTAGCTAGGATTCTTGTACTGAATATGTTAATGAGGAACTTGGCAGCGTGCATAAATGATCTGTCGAGCATTTTGCCAACGAAGAGTAGCCGATGTGTGGGTCTGATAACACTTGCGAAACGGAAAACGAAAAGAACTTGAAATGTGAAAGCGTGCTGTGTCTACAGGAGTCAAATAACTCACTTATAATAAGCTCTCTACTGCAATTTAAGGATAAGTAGTAATTCTTTGAACATCTTAATAAACCACCACTAGTTCATTCAGCAAACGGCCATTAATGAACAGTATAACAATGACTCATCAGATACTTCAGGCCCTCCACAGTCACTTTGTAGAAATAATAATGTGGAATAACTTGAAGATAAGCGACATCTATCATGCCAATAAGGGTGTTTCATAAACTTTAAGAGTTGTTTTCAAATTTGGGGATTTCGCTTTGTGTCGCCATCGAATTTTTATTGTAAACCAACTTAGGAACTCATTCGGCAACCTAACTGAAATTCTTCCTGAGGAATTTAGTCTAAAGTAATATGTAGAATTTATGTAGCGAAACTTGAATTAAATATGGTTCTGAACTTTTAGGCTGGATTTTATTTTATAAATAAAAACCTACCTGAAGTTGCCTAGCCATACGTCGTATCCTCGGTCAGCAAGAACGTATACTGCAACATACAAAATAATAGCTTATGAATATATTAGAGGCTAGATAGGTTGATTTAAGAGCAGTAAAATGTAAAGGAAAATGCGAAGCATACCTAAAGCTTTATTTACCGGGATGAGTAGGAAACACATCGAAGTTTGCCCTAACCCGTGTTGGAAGTACACAACCGGTTTGGGAAACGTCCCTTCGTTTTTTCGTCTGTTTATACGATGCATTGTTAAGTAGTACCTAAAATGGTTTCATACGTTTTTTCCCTTTGATCCGGTTATGAAATTTGAGATTTATTTCCTTACCCGTCTTCCGTAACCACCTCGTGTATTTCGATGGGATAACCCCGATGGCGAACCAGCTCTGGCTTCAAGGAGAATCGGGAAATGTTCAGTTCACGGAATTTCAAAGCATTTCGTACGACAATGTCGAATTATGATTGTATATCGAACAAACGAGCGCCTAACAATGTTAGGAAATATATCTCGAAAATAGTGGTTTCCCCAATGCTTGAGGAAAACAAATCTTCGAGAATATAGTTTTTTCAAGTGACGCTTCAGTTGAGCGATATTAAGGTAATCTAGCTATTTGCTTTCGTTTCGGGGCAATTTTCTTGTATAAGCGAAGTTTCTGATTAGATTTTATCTCAAAGAAAGTGGAAACAAATTTAGGTTAGGTGCAATACACGGGAAGTGTTTACATTACGTTGGCTGGAAACTTTTTTTAAAATTAAATTAGTCCACGTAAGCTTGTGTCTGTCGCAAGCATTGGTAAATACTGTACACATTCGCGTTTTTAAGAATTGCATGTCTTCCATACTAAAAGAATTGCGTGCAGTGTTTGAAGCTATTTACAAGATTCTCGTGCTGGAACGGAACAAAAATTAAATTATCCTGAATTTCTGGTTGTCGCATTTAGAGCTTAAGAACGCAGAAAAAATTGTTCAGTGTAAGATCAACGTCAGGAAAGTGAACTGCACTATATGCGTCAAGAACTATTCGAAGTGGATAAAAGTATTCTACTTGTCAAAAAGCGCGGATAGCGTAAAGAGAAAAATTCCGTCGATTTTCGTATCTGACTTACCACTTCCATGTGTAACTCCGGATCGGTAAATCCTTTGTGTTCATTCCTACGTCGGAAATATTTCTCCAAGTGATTATCTATCACCCTTTGGGCCCAGTCGGGCATGGAATGCAAACTAAACATTTGCACCGATGTTAGCACACAGAGAATTCCACAACAAACCAACCACGTTTTCATTGCTAATCGATTAACTGCGTTCTGGCGTAGTAAAGATTAAATGCCAAGGCACAAGCACTTCAATCTTCACACTTTTCCGCTTTCTGAAAGGTTTCGTCAGCGAAAATCGTTTCAATCCAAAGCTGTAACACACTTTCAGCTTGCAGCTGGATATTTTGCACTCTTTTTTCTTAATGAGAAATTCGAGTTTCGGTCTTTTCCGCAGCGATAAATTCTTTGTGAGCTTTACTGACAGAAGGAAAACATAGAGAACCGTACAGTGAAAGATGTCTGAGAACAATTTGTATTCTAAGTTCTGGCATCCAAGGACATCACCAACGTTGATTTACATGGTCGCCAAGGAACCGAATTTCAAGAGTACTTGTTTCACCACCAGTTACTCGGTGACAGAAAAAACAGCTTCTAAATGAGGGACATGGGCCACGGCATCGGTGTGTACCAATGAAGATTGGTTACACTGATTTATCCTGTACACGTTCGTACACGTATAGAATTTCATTCTGTTTTGGCGTTTGGATAGTAATGGTGGCATTCCTAAATCCATGGAGCAGAAACTAAGTCTAATGGTTTTCGGTTACAGAAGGAAGCTGGAAAGCTGACAAACTCTCGGACAAAGTAGACTGCGCCTTGGAAAAACAAACAAAAAGTATTTTATTAAGTTGCAGTTTTTTTAAGTTGTTTCACTTACCGTAAGTATCTCAAGTCAAACGAGGCTCGGCTTCGCAAACGGTTAGCATTCACTCTTCCACAGCTTGCACAGATGAAGTGCGCAGCAACTAGTTCCAAAAAAATGTTTTGCAACGTTAACTCAGTTTTACGAGTTTCCACAGTAAAACAAAAGCTATTGAAAAAGTAGAACTGTGGCCCACCTTCAATGCGAGGAGGGACTGGGTGGCTTGTTTCCAAACTTGTTTCCAAATCAGAACAACGTGTTAATCAAGCCAAGGAAGACGTCTTTGGGGTGAATGGGCGTAAAAGAGGAAATTCGACTTTGGAGAAAAGCATGACCTGCCAATCTTACGGAAGGCTTGACACGACGGGATGTTTTATTTAGTAAATCAAATAAATCGTGAAATTTGAACTTATCTTCCCTCTCCTAACTCCTGACTTGCATTTTATATTGACTTTGTATATTGTGTTGGGAACCAGGTCGAAAAATCTGTACGGACTTAGAAGCCTTGCAACCTAGGGAAATCTGTAAATATTGGTAAAGCGAGTTTTTTTTAAACTAACCATAGAAACGAAGAAATACGTTGCTTTGTCTATCACTGGGAGAGAAATCTTCCTTAAACAGAATTTACCTAGCTGGATTCTTGGGTTACTGACATTATTTGAAAAAGCTTTTTGGCTTCTAAGACGTACGACGTCGAATCATCGATGTATTAACGTCCTTTTTTAAGTGAACCATTTCTTACGTGTGTCCTTTTCGTTTGTGCCCTTCTCAGTGTCTGGGTTTTGTGAGTCGCACTACAATTTCAAATTGCATAGTGTTTTCTTTTGCGATAATGTTGTTGACTTTACTTTTCGTGATCGTTTACTCCAGATGGGAAACGAAAATTTTTCAGTTTGTCTTGAAGTGATTTAAAATTTAATTTCTCTATTCTACTGGCTTTCTCTAGAAAAAGAGGATACATCTGGATTTTGATGACTCTTCATTTGTCCAGATCTACCAGAAAGTTCAGCGTAACGAAAGTTCAGTAATAGGGAAATAACTTCAATCCCGGCAAGAACAGACAATCCGGAAGTAAAACTTTAAAAAGAAATTGCAGGAAGGTTAACTTGGCTAAACGGTTTACCAGGGTTGAGTGCCATAGCCATTTGTTTCAGTTCCGTTGCGAAACGGGATTTTGCAACTTGGTCTTCCGATTCGAGATTGGGGTCAAGCTTTGGACGCAGTAGATGGCAGTCTTCATAAAGCATCCTTGGGTTAGGCTATGTGTTATTTCGATGTACAGAAAGTAAGAAAAGTTTAGGAATAGATGTATTGTAGTAAAATGAGGACCTTTTTATAACTCTGTAACGCAACAACCCAAATGTGGAGATTTAGTGCCAGTCTCTAAAAGTATGACAATGGAGGCTGAAGTGTCAGACACACTCTTTATGGAAGGTTGGAAGACTATTGTTGATTAGTTGTTGGTTTAGGTAGATTGTACAAGAGGCAGAAAGTTTGTGCACCTTAGTTCATTCCAGAGGTGAAAACTTTTTCGGAAAATAGGAAGACTCCTCTCGGTGACTTGCAGTTTTTATTCTAGGATTCTAGGATACCTTTGAAATATTTGTGTAACTTGGAAACGTTCGAGTGTAGTACAACAAAATACATATGGATGAAGAAGAGTAGGGTATGTGTTGATGGTAGATCCGACTGAGAAACGGATGAAACGAAAGTCATGCTGACAGCCTGCCATGTTTCCACGTGTTTGCGTAAAATCTCATTAGTTGGTAGGCTTTTTGGGAGCAATTGCGTGCGCTCTATTGCGAGCGGAGCCCCATCTCTCGTTTACTGCGAAAGTGAACCAAGTTTTACCAGTTCATAGCTCAAGGGCACTGCTGGCTAGGGGCAATCCTAGCCTAGTGAGAACTGTCTCCATTGAGATTTTAGTGGCAATGTCATGTAGATACAGAAAGAAGTAAATGGATCCTTACACATTACAAACTAGACCGAAAGCAGGGGTAAGTCAAGTGACTTAATTGACACTCGTTAATTCAAGTGTACCGATGAGTGGTAGACGTTATCCAGGATAACTCGTAGGGCACGAACAAGCGGAGAATGGTGAATGACAATATAATAAGGAGTGGTGGCGCCCCACTGTGAGGAAACCATGTTTCTTTGTCGTCTCGAAGTACGTACGTTCTAGTCAGTGTTCCGGAGCGTTACTTATTACCGAATCTTATGTCACTGTTGATCATTTACCAACGCTTGATCCGATTCAATCAATAAAGCAAGATTTTTTAAAAAATGAAAACCATGAAGATCCTAGCTAGGTCGAACCCGATGAAAGATATGTTCATTTAATTAAGTAGTTACAAACAGCGATATAAATAAATATGTTGGTGTGTAGCTACAAATTAATCTATTTCCTTGACTTCGATAGCGATTTATAATCTCAGCAACTTATTAGTATTCCACCCGCCGAGTTGATGGCTGCAACTCAAGATAGGGACCACCAGAGGGTACCACTAGGGACTACGACGCCAGTAATAGGAATTGTGTTTTTTGAAAATTCGATCAGTTCTAATCATCTAATCTGTTGGAATCTTTTTTGAAAGATCAGAAACAAGTTTTTAGTATGTATTCTCTCGTTTCGAACGGAATGCCCGTCCAATATTTAAAATAAGTACAATATATAATATAATGTAACATTGCGACGACAAACACGGTAACAGGCTTAAATCATTGGTATTAGTCCCGTTTCAGGTATCCTTTAAAATATGACTCATTTCTATGGCGATGCACGTTTATTACACTATTCATAACACGACAGTGCACAAAGTATTGTCTGTTGAGTATTAGCCTTGAACTGAGACACCTCTTCTTGTGGTATGAAAGCTTATGAACAAGGGAATGCGTAGTTTCAGTGGGGAAAGAAGATTCGAAGAGTAAAATAAGACTAAATTATATTTTATTATTTGATCTGATTGGATAGGGTGTTTTCGCGGGGATCTTGAACATTGTTTCTAACATGTATTTTCTCTTTTCTAAGGAAATGTATGTCAGGTAGTAAAAATGAGAATGTAAAATAATTTAACGGCGACATATGTGATAAGAAGCTTATGTCATTGGTATTATTCATATTTCAAAAAACTGCTTGAAATATGACCCGGTTTTATGGCGATGTCACGTATATTACATTATTCATAACATGGCGGTACACAAAGTATGCTGAATGTTTGCGTTGAAGTAGGCCCTCTGCGCTTGCAGAATTATAGTTTACTGGGAAAAGAGGCGCGTAGATGAATTGAGTAATAAATTATGGTAATAAATAATGGCATTAAAAAGCTCTTACAGCACAAAAGGTACGTATCATGATGTTGGAAGGGGATTGTACTTGGTAACAAGGTTGATTACGTCGTTGTTGAGTAGAACGTCGTTGTTCACAGCGAACAAGAAATCTATATGAGTATATTCTTCGAAAGGAACTTTATGAAATCCTTTTAAGTTCCCTAGGCGACTAGCTGTGGCTGCCACGTCCTAACATCATCCAAAATGAAACGAGAATATAAAAATATTGACATGAATGTCATGTACGTTGTTGCTCTTACTTCGGGCACAGTGAGCCAGTCGTTCTCGCCGTAAAATATTTCGACGGGTACTTTAACCTTCTCCAGCGAGTAATCCGGAGGCGTGTCTTGGCCGTAACGTTTCCGGTTCTCTGTACGTCCCCAGTCGTACCGGCAAAATCGTTCTGTTTCGGTGTAATTCAGTGAAACATAAAGGGAATGTTTAATTCTGGGCAGAATTATGCAATTTGAAAGGATTACTGAAATTGACGCCCTGGGCGTACTGTGTTACAGTACGTACTGAAGTACCATCTGGCGAGTATCGGTTTATGAGCGGCATTAAGGACTAAACGATTTTCGTGTTGAATTATAAAAGACGAAAGTAATTCGAGTTATAGAAGCTAGGATTTTAGTTACAAAACTTACCGCATTAAAGTTTCTTGGATCGGCACCGTAGACCAGGAAAATAATATTTTCGCATTTGCGCGGTTGTTCAGAGGTTTTGGTACAGAAAGACTCGAAGAAAACTCGAAGCAAATTGGAGTTGGCCAAAAACTCGTTCGTTCCCACTAATCTAAACGCAAACTAAAGTACTAGTATGTAAAGATGCTAATAAAAGCTGATTTGTAGAAAAAAACGACATACTTCGAGTTGTTTGACGAACGGCGCTAGGTTGCGCATAGGCGACTTCATATTGGAAATAATTGATGCCGGACCCAAAGCAATCATACCGTTCACCAGAGACTGCAATTCGGGGTGAATGTCGGCAAAAATGAAGAAGACAGCGCATCCTAACGAATGTCCTATGTATGTGAGGTCTTTTTGCTGCGTGTGATTTAGAACGTATTTGATCATCGCGGGTGTGTCGTACTGTCCAAACTGGTCCCACCTAAACCATTTTCTGGTGTTAATTTGACATTAGGTATTGAAAATGATTATGCTAGTACACCTCTGTTATTCCAAAGCAAATATCTGTAAATGGTTACGGCAAAGAGCGAAAGCT
This sequence comes from Triops cancriformis, assembly GCA_020615345.1. NCBI lineage: Eukaryota > Metazoa > Arthropoda > Branchiopoda > Notostraca > Triopsidae > Triops > Triops cancriformis. The sequence goes on from JAHZNP010000685.1 coordinate 11,040, forward strand.
CACGGTGGTAAATAATTGTAAGAAAATATGCTAATACTTACGCGAAATCCCAGTACTCGTCATCTTTTGTAGTGTACTTGACGTGTTTACGGGAATACCGGCATCCCCTGTGAAAATATCAAAATTCTTGAAAAATTACACTAGTACAAGTCTTTCAATAGCGTTGTCTACTAGCAAAAGATACTTGCGGCCCATGTAGTACTTAATTAACTAATTTCTTTAAGAAAAAATCAGAATAAGGTAAGTTCAACACTGGACCGATAGATTTCGCGAGAAATCCGCGTTGATTTTTTTTATAGTACTACTATTCCGATCCTTTTCTTCAGAAATTAAGTCTGACCATCAATATCTAAGCGAGTATACTAAGCAGATATTTCGAGTTCGTATAAAACGAATTGAATATTTGACGATTTGCGAAACACACAAAGACTAAGGCGAGATACTTGCCTCAAGTTTCCTAGCCACACGTCGTAGCCTCGGTCAGCCAGTATAAAAGCTGCGAAACACGGAAGAAGAATGACAGGTTACAGAGATTTTTGCAATGGATGATTTATTAGCCAGAATCTTATAAATTACCTAAACTTTTATTGACGGGAGTCAAAAGCCAGGCCATTGAGCTTTGCCATAAGCCGTGCTGGAAGAAAACAACCGGCTTGGGCGAACCATTGAGATTATTTTTTCCCTGGACACGGTGTATTGTTACGTAGTACCTGTGTGTTATGTGTAACTTTTAGCCATTTAAAGGATATTGTGTTGTATTTCCTTACCCGTCGTCCGTGACTACTTCATGGCTTTCGATGGGATATCCACGATGGCTAACCAGTTCTGGCTTTAACACGCTTTATTAGTCGCAATTTCATTCATAAATTATAATCAAAGCAATACTATGTTTACAATAGTAAAACAAAGTACATTTCTCAAGTGATGATACTGAGGTTTTATAATCAGTAAACCAGACGTAAATGCTTTTTCTCGTCCGTTCTTCAGTACTGCCCACATTATTCGGACTTGGGTAATCCACGCGGAACGGAATGAAGTCGGAATTCATAACAGTTTCGTAAGTAACGTTAACTCATGGTCAGTTTAAGTATAAAACTGAAATATAGTATAAAAAATGGAACAGTCTCAATTCCATTGAAATAAATTTAATCTTGACACCGTTTCAATACAAATTATTTCAGAATGCTAAATTAAAAGTCAAAGAAAGCCGGACTCATTACTTTTTTCTGTTTCTACAACTGTGTTCATATAGGGATAAGCTGGATTCAACGCATCTTTTGCATCCCTGCACAACGTTGTATCATGTTGTATATTAAAAAAATGCTCTAGTCAATAATTTTTTAAAAGTTTATTCCCAATTAATTCCAGTTAAGTCATTGTTCCCAAGTTAGTTCACGTTAATTCAGAATTTGAAACCGTGTTTCCAAACAAACAAAAAGATCTATGAAATACATTTCAAGTAAAATTCATCAACTTGGATTTTGCCCAGCTTCGCTACGTACCAAAGAAGACTTGTTCTATAGATCACAAATACTATATAGTAAATATTTCGGGAAAATTCTCGACAAAAATCATTTTTGAGAGCGAAACAATGTTACTTCACATGTTTAAGACGAGAACAGTACTAAAAAAATGAATTCCCTCTAAGGATATTGCCATTCCTACTTACCACATCCATGTATAGCTCTGGATCGGTGAACCCTTTACGTTCATTCCTCCGTCGCAAGTACTTGTCCAGATAACTTTCGATCCTCCTCGTGGCCCAGTCTGGCAAGCTCAACATTTGGACCGGTGTGAGCACCCAGAAAATTCCATACCAAACCAACCAGGTTCGCATGGCGAATCGATCAGCTTCTCACAACTCACACGAGGAACACGTACCAAGCACACGTACGCTATACGACCTACGAGCTCTTTACGCTCTTCTCCAGCTCAGTGCCGCAAGAATTTTGTCTGCGACAGCTTGTCAGGCCAATCCGTCGCACACTGACTTGACTCGTCTCTTGCCTAAGTGATGGAAACTTCTTTCAGTATAACATGCCCCCTGATCTCTGACCATAGATGGTAGTTTCCGGTTGCAAACGCACTTTCCGATAGAGTGGGTGCATCCAGTAGCAAAATGTAGGCAGCAAGCTTGAAAACTGCGCCAAATTCTCTCCCTTGACTTGCACAGTATGCACCCACCACTTACGTACTGTACAGTACGTTGACACCGCGAGCCGGTGTTCCAAACTGCCTCTATCACAGCAGGACTACTGGACGACGAAAATGCGCTGAAATTTGGGAACTGAAGACCAGGAAATTGGTCGTGTACTATCAGCGGCTAGTTGCCCCCGTTAAGCCATCCTTTACCTTTTCTTTCTTTTTTTCTCACGGTTTGGAGTTTTGGTAAGTTAAACGGATCACTGAGCAGGGAAGAATGTGGACTCAATACGGAAGCTTAACAATTCGACGAGTGAAACTGGAACACAATACGCCAAAGTATGCAAACGACTAGGCCGGTGAAGGCTAGTGGAGCAACTGGAGGATGCTTTCGTCGACCATACGCGGTTACGGAAGACTTGAATACAAAAATGAACACGGTGCCCATAAGGAAAGGCTAAACAAGTTTTACCGGCTGTAAGGGAAATTTAAAGAGCGTACTTATAGGATTGGTTCACAGTCCGTCTAGCTAGTGCAAGTAGATTCCTCTATGATGACCACGCGGAAGCGATAAATGACACTATAATACCACACGAGCTCTAGTTAACTAGGTTAAAATGAAACAAAGCGTGCATAATTGAGAATAACTTGTCTTCTGTTTCTCAGATAAAGTTTTTTATTCCACGTTCGTTCTTTCTTTCTATAGCTTGAGGGCTCCAATTGTCCCGTTGTATTTGCAAGCACCTGTATTAATACGTTAGTTAGCGTCATCTTGGCTCAATAGTTTCGTAGAACTTTGGAGACGTGAGAATGCGCTCAGACACCTAAAAAATGGACAGTTCGGTAAACTCAGAGGATGACTGGCACTTTTTTTTTCAGGGGAACATTTCATGAGGAATTAAAAATCGGTGAAGGATGTTATACAATAGATAAAGGAAGGAAGGCCGAAAACTATGGAACAGGGGAAAAATAGCCAAAAGAGGAAAGTAGGGTGACTAAAGAACAGTAGCTTCTCTTAATTGCAGGTAAACGCACTCTCAAAAAGGGAATTCCCGTTAGCTGTTCAAAGGGTTGTAAATGGGTACCATAGGGTCAGGCCGTCTAGAGACATGCAACAGGTTCTCCTAGTTGTACACTATAAAAAAATATTTTGTGAATTTACAATGATTCGTCGTGCGGCAGAATTATACAAAGACTTCACTGTAAAAATACTTACAAAACTGATTTTTTTACCACGAATTTGTTGTACAAAAACATTTTTACAGTATTTTTACAGTAAACTTAAAGTATTTTTACAGTAAAGTCCTTCTATAATTTTGCTGCAATTGTAAATTTAAATATATTTTTTTACAGTGTAGGCGAGACTGGTTGCATTTGCTGTTCCTGTACAGTGGTCACCAAGTGAACTGGACAGACGTCACCTGTGTGACTTTGACTTCAGTTTTGGCCTCACTCAATGTCAAAAGTCAAGTGGATTGACATGACCTTTTGACTACGATTTCAGTTGGGGGATATGGCCTGATTCTACAGGCTGGTTTGGCTTAAACTTCCTGTAAAGAGAATTTGGGCTGTAACCTTTGACATTTTGTATATTTTCTGACTGCGGGGGATCATTGGCGGTCTTATGGGATGGCACATATAAAATGGCCGCACATGGGGAATGACATTGCTTTGCCAAAGACGTCACAACTCGAGCTTTAGTTCAGAATGACGTCTCAAGGGTGGTCGGGGAAATCCCTTAACGTTTTCCATAACTCCTGGTTATATACGCCATTGCACAAGTTAGGATTTCGCGAACCATGCGTTTTACGTTTTTTCGCTAAGATTTAAGCCTCCGTTCACGGACAGAACGAGATATAGTCTCTTATTGCTATCATAAAAGAATAGTTGAAGCTCAACAAATGCACTTCATACTGTAGTACTACCGCGTATTGCAATTCTCTAGCATATTACTAATGCATTACATCTGTATATCCTATCCGATATGTCAACCTGTCCCAAGTTTTTGGCAAAAATCGGAGTTCTACTGCAATGGAGTTAATAGAAAATGAGTAGTAGACACAAGTTAAAAGTAGGGAAAGGGAAAGTTTGGAAATTTATACAGTAGGCTATATACAGGGCTTCGGATACACTGAACTTCAGCAATGGCGAGCAATGCAGTTTCATAATAACGATGTTTCACTGCGAAACGCAATTTAATTTAATTGTACAAAGTGAATCTTTTGAGGAAAATGGAAGTTTTTTCTCTTGTTTATTAGAAAACAAAATCTCACTCATTTACTCAAGCTCCAAGACTCAAAACTTTTTTCGACTGGCTTCGTGACTGCGTCACGGTGAACGGATAGACGGAGTGGTACTGAGAAAGTGCAATGTTTGGAGTAATGTGGTAGTCCAGCATTAGCCGCCAGCCGAGAAAAAAGCTGTTTTAACCATCCGTGAAATTAGGGTGAAATGACATTGGACTGGAAGTTAGTAGGTATTACCTTTTCATTGCCAACTCTTAACGGGGTCAAATGGTCAATCAAAGTGTAGCTCGCTTCGCCGCGCCCATTCGTCAGTCGCTTGATGTTGCCGAAATGCTTTGAAGAAATGAAACGTCAGAAGCAACGACTATACTGTATTTAAGATTATCTACCGTATGCAATACCGTAATCTCCATGTGCAAAACTAAAAAAGCTTGCTGAAATGTATGTGGGCGGTTTGCTCTCGTCGTGGGAGGGTCGATGTCAAACTTCAGAAATGTCATGTCTCCAGTATGATACAAATCCAGGCAACCCGTCTTCGCATGAAATCCTTTCTGAGGAGTGCGGGCCAAGTGGAATGTGAGCTCTGCCCCTACCAAGTCCAATCTAACCAGGGAAACACCCATTCTATTTCACTGCCGCAAGTTCCAAGATGCCGGAGACCAATTTCACGAAGCGAGTTGAATCCTCGTCTCGTACACTTTAAAGCGCCGCGTATACGACTTTAGTGTGGACCTGGAAAACGCGGAGGGAAAAACATGTAAAACAGAACAGCGAAAATGTAGAGTAATGATTGTCGAGTTTTTATTGCACACAATTAAGAATGTGGGCCCAATATACCAGGAGTAATTTTAGCTAAGCTTATTCAAACAAAACAACGCACTCCTATTTTTAGTTTCCTTAAACGAACAGCGATGAATGTGAATGCGAAACCAAAGCAAACAAGACCTCTCCCGTTTATTGTTTCACTATAGACGCTATATAACAGAGAAAGGGACAACCTTTTGAGAATTTTAAGGAAATATCCTTTACATTTTAGTGAATTTACTATTTTATCCAATCACACAAAAAAACGCCCTTCTGAATCCAGTTGACAAATCGACAACGAATATAAAACTCCCGGACGTCAAGCACAAATTTCCTCACCTCTCCCAAACCAATCTTTTACACAAACATCGAACATGTAAAATTCAAACTGAAAATCACCTTTGCGTAAGGGGGTGGCACTGGCCTTCCGTATGCGTAAATTTACTATACCATAAACATCAACGATATGCAACAATAATGGAAGTTCGATAAAAGCAGCCGTCAATAGGCGAGGCACAGTGGCATTTAAATGAAAAAAAGAAGGTAGGTGCAAGTTTTACCTTTTTTGAATTCTGAGAACGTTATCCCATTAGCGAAGCACGACTCCTAAATCCGTTCGCTCAAAAAGGAGTACACAGCTTCCAAAATCAAGAAAAGCAAGCCAGTAGGTGGGGCTGACGGAAGAAATATGATTCGGTTAGGAACAAAGCGAGTTTCGGTCAACATGGGCCCCGTATGCTTATTGCTAATAAAAAAACGAGAAATTATTCCTTTCTTAACTCAAGTCCCAACATACAAGTTCCTCCCATTCGAAATATACTCTCAGCAATTGCCCCATTGTTGTATTGGCTGCCAAGACGTTGGAATATGCAAAAACCTTGCACGTCCTTTTCCTCGAAAGGTGAATAAATAAGAAAAAAAATAACAATTAGATAGATATCTCATGGCGTGCATTTTTTTATTTACAGTACGACGTAATGCAAGAAGACACAAGAACTTTCTGAACGGAATGATTAACCCATTTAGGTGTATAAATTCTGAAATGCTACTATCAAGAACAAGAAAAATTCAACGGGTAAATCCCCGTTTGCACAATGTAGTATATTGCTCCCCTTCATTTTCGGGTTTCAGTAAGCCCTAAGGATACATTCAGGCAAATTTAAAGGCAGGACAACACGGGGATTTTTATAACGCAGAATCCCAGTCAAATGGTAATTTCTTTATGCCAAAAAAAGTCCCTTGTGTATCCTGATTGTAAGTTCGCGTATGTTCTGAATGGGCCTTGACTGACCAGTCGATCCACGAAAATTAATTACATTCGGTTCATGTGTGACCTCTGTCCTAGGTTCAGCTTTCTTATGCGCATAATTTCTCATCAAGAAAAAAAAATCTAAAAAAAAGTCGACCACACCGCAACTCGTATCTCGACTACGTGCTTCGCTTAATTTACGGTGTGCTCGCCGAACTTCTAGTATAATTAGGGCTTCGAAACTCACACCAATGCATGCGGGAAACAGTCAAACCCGAACAGCCGTATTGATTTGAATTCAATAGGGATCCCCAAACCTGAACGAGAACCTGGTCGGCAGGTTTGACCTTGGCTGATGAAAGCTAATTGAAGAAGTTCTCACAGTAGAACTGAAGTTGATGCATCGCTTTCTGTGTTTGTTAAGATTCTCGCGACACCACGAAATTAGTAGCGACAACGGCGAAAATGCGTAATTTAAAACCTAACAGCAGTAACTGTTCCCAAACTGCTTCTAAATCGACGCCATCTAGGAAATGCTACAGAGTTGAGGTGTGTTAAAATCTTCCGCCGTTTATCCGTTCTAATTGATCCTTAATTCGTTTTCAAGAGTTTAACCGTCAATCTCAATACCCACTTCTTCGCACTTGGCAATAAACGTAAACTGTATTACTGATATCCCTCACGTAAGCAGGACATGATTAACTCAATTTCAAGCACTCTTTCGGGAAACATTCGAGAGGGAAACGTCAGTCAGCAAAGCTGAACAACTACAACGAGCTCAACTTGGTAGTGGAAAACTCTCCGTGTGGAAACTTCAAGCAAATAACACGTTAGACAAACCCATTAGTGAAACTGTCGTGAATCTTCCCGCTAAATCCTTTTGTTCTCTGGAACCCCCTTTGTCCGTCTCGTTCCCGCCCTTTTTTGCCGCCGACCATCACTGCCATCTTGGGTAAGCCCCCGCCCTTACATAAAAGGAAGAGTTCCCCTGATGTAACCGTCCCCGTTTTTATGCGTGCGCATTGGACGGGAATAAAAACCAATTCCATTCTTTTTTTTCTTCTGCCATCTCTCCTCTTTTCATCCCAGCTTTTACATGACTTCCTTGAGTAGCGTGTTTGCTTCCGATCGCGTCCGCACCCTCAGTCGGTGCCGAAAAGCGAAAGTGTGCGGACGTGTGTTTAGCAACGCTAAGTGTTAACACCTTCTGTTTCTTTTCCTTCAACTGAACTTCAACTGAACTGAACAGTTATTTCCTTTAACTTTTGCCCCACGCAAAGGTTGTATGAAATTCTCATGTCTTAACTGACTATTTTAGAAAGGAAATAACTGTGGGTTAACAAGTGTGGCAACTTTTTTAGTGTACATTTTCTGCCAATGTTCCATTACTCGCCGACATGTTTGACTTTGCCGCAGCGAAGAGCTTTACAGCCTCATTAAGGCGATACATCGGGTGTGAACTGACACGTGTTTCAACTCGGAACTCTGTACGTTGCAGAGTATAACAATGATGCTTACGGAAAAGTGATTTAGCTGTGGTATCGAGGTGTCATTCTTCCCGAAGGTGGTTCAGTATTTGTGTCAACCAAAGGACTTGACATGCGTGTGGCCCAATTTCTCCGCCGCGAGATGAACTCCGATGAGCGGAAAATGAGAGTCGGAGTGGTTGTGCCTGACTTAGTGCAGCTATCAACGCATGCATACGCAGCTCACCTGTTGAGGGAACCATGTATTACCTAACGAGAAGGCAAATCCTTTTTGCCCATACGCTGGCTTCCCCGCAGATAGTTCACCGTCAAAGGTGTTCAGAGGTTCGCAGTCAAGAGTGACGAGGCCAGTTAAAAGGACAGCGGGGGTACTAGTCAAGATGTTTATGTAAAGAGAGGATACTTCGCGTACTTTCAAGTGTGCAGATTGCTTACAAGTTAATGAGCTGTAGTGACAAGAAAAAATGAGTCGCTTTATGAGCTTTGGAGGGAAGTGTTTTAGGAGAGAAAATATTGAGTGAACGTGTGGAGAGAACAATCCCGTGAAGAACGTGGAAGGACTGTTAACGTTGGGAGGAAAAGTATTGGCGGAAATTTCAAGCCAATTTGCCACACATGGCGCGTCGAATTACATTGCTGGTGGGTTTATTTGGAGTTGGAGGACTTGTGATAACTGGTGTTAGTATGCTCTTGCTGCTGCAAAGTAAGTGTGAAAGAGGTTTTTGTGCAATTTTTAAAAGGCTTTTTTTTCCCCGTGACGCGACACATGTGTTTGTGGTGTACATGGAGAATGCTGTTACGGTGATAACAAGAACCCGGACCTGACGATACAGAACGTCGTACATTAGAATGTAGAAAAAGAAAGATGTATACCATAAAGTGCCTGTCTGAATACTGGTGCTGAGATCTATAAATCGCCGCTCCTTCAGGAGTAAGGGCATATTTAATTTGTGAAGCATAAATTCTTGTTCAATACTTTGGATCATTTTTTAAACATACTTTGCGTTGGTTCCATGCTGTGGTGTGCAAAATACCTCATATAGGATCGTACGTCACAAGAATGGTCTAAAAAAAATTGGCTATCACTGATTCAACCTTTTGCCCCTGAACAACGGCAATCGGGATCGTTCAAAAGAATCGGTTTCAAAACTAGGCGTGTGCCTGTTGTGGAGGGATATTTTGTAAATGTGCGTACAGTCATGGTAAGCTTCATATTCTTCTTCAATGACTTTAGAATATTGAAAAGAACCGCGTGTCCGTATAATTATACAGTGCTAACTTCTTTCCTACCCATTAGTAAATAATATAGGAATGATGACCTTGATGTAATAAACTACATTCTCGACAAGCTATCTCCTCCACGCGCCTCTCCCTAGTATACTTTCCTGCTCGTAATGCTCTATATAGAAGGAATCCTCCCAATTTCCGAGGGAAGGGTTATCTAAACCGACCCATTGGGTTATCGAAACGGAGCTCTTCGGTTAATTGAAGGCTGTGGAGTATTAATTCAGTTTTGGAATGATGTAAGCTTTTTAGGACACTAGAGCTTATTCTATGAAAGTAATATTTATTACTCGCTAACATTAATTTACCTGCAGCTGATCGCTCTACATTCCATATTGCGTATTATGGAAAGAGCGTGTAGTATTACCACTATGTGGGGTTTTCTTTCTCTTAATTAGAGGTGATACAGTATGTGACAAGAAACTGACAGATGTTGCCTTCCAGCGTACGAATTGCTGCAACCGCTCGTCATCAAGACGATGTGGGCATAAAGCCAAGGTCATAATTCTTCTTTCTTTAGTGTGTACCTCAGGTCTTTCCTTTCTGTGAAATCGTTCACGTTCGCTTAAAAATTCAGGTGATTTTATGTTGTTTCGCTTATAAACAAAGTTATTTATATTCCACTCACGTGGTGTATTCCGTAGCACTCGGAAAAATAAATACAACCAAGGGCGGTTACCATGTAAAGTCCATGTAGTGTACACCAATATTTGAGTAGTATTTTGACTTGAAGATCTCGTGCTAAAGAATTGATTTTTCTTTAGGGCAATGCACTGGGCGTGGTGAGTATGTATGTCCTTCGAGCGGGGCGTGTATTTCTGCCAAGCAGAAATGCAATAACGTGTCCGACTGCCCGGATGGCGAGGATGAGGAGTACTGGCTTTGCGGTAAGTATTGAAAGAGGAAGTGTAAGAAGTAAGGTGAAATTGACAAAAAGGAATGTGACAATAAAGACAGTACGCAAATTAACATGGCATAACCTAGATTTGATACAAATGTCTTTTTTTTTCACGAGTTCTTATAATGCCTAACACGGAGTAATAAAAGCTGAGAGTCTAATATTGTTTGCCCGCGGGGAGATCCATAAATTTTTCTGACAGCTTTGTGTGCCCTTAGGAGACTTTCATGGCAGTACGTGTGGGAAGCTCCATAAGATTCTTGAGAAAGCCCAGAATCCATTGTTGGTGCTGAACAGAATCCGATCGATTCCTTGCCGTAAAGTTCAAACTTTTTTCTTTTCTCTAAAAATGCTGCCTTTTGTTTATTAGAAACGCTGACAAATTATTACGATTTAAAATACTTTTTTGAAAAGAAACTTAATTTAAATTGCAGTCGAGCCCGAATGTAAGCGACCCGAATGGAAGGTAACGAAAGAGAAACACCTTTAGAAGATTTTTTTTTTCAAACACCATCTCTGACAAGTTCTAGGGTAAAAGAACCGCTTGTGCAAAAATTCCAGACGTAAGAAACAGTTGGGCCTTTTTCGGTGCGTTATACAACCGGTTTCGACTCTATCTCTGTACATTATATCGCAAGTTCCTATTGCCTGGTAGTGGACTGCAAGTTTTGCTCTTGTTTTATTTGCTGAATTTTGCGATGCGTGAAAGTTTACATAAAGTGGAAAGTATAGATGATTATAATATAATATTACGAATGCACAAAAGAAAAAAGGCATCCACCAATAGGCTTAGGCCTACGCTGGTGAGATCAATAAAAAAAGGCTAAAAAAATAAGAGAATGTAACAGTATTTCTTTTTTTAAAAAAAACTATCTAGGACTTACAAATCTTGCCGAGCCTTGCAGGTGCTTCAACGCCACAGAGCTCACTTGCGATCCGTTGGACAATGGCGACCTTCCTTTAGACATTCAACCGCCAGATGCCGTTACCGAATTGTAAGATTCAAAATTTAACCGTTTGATTGCTAGCACTTCTAACGTGTTCTCTGTTTGAACTGTTGTTAGAAAATTAATAGGTAGTAACTTTAGTCTCCAAGACGGTGCTTTTCTACCCTACAGTCCACAATTTATGTAAGTCTTTCATTGTTTACATTTATTGTAAATTGAAGGTAGTTAAAAAGAGTTTCGTTGTACTTGAAAATCGATGAATTCCTATTTAGTTCTATAGAAGGTGCCATAGAAGTTCTGGAACCGCAAGTTTTTCTAAACCAAACTCGTTTGAGGAAAATGTAAGTTCTCAGCTCTCGTAAATATGTCATTGTCTGGTGCAGCTCTTATAATTAATTCCGCGACGTGGAACTTGACTAAAGCTGATGTCATTGCATACTTCGAAATGTCAGGGCTGAGAGTAAGCAAGGAAGAGTGAAAGTGACCGAAGCCACTCGTAAACTATTGGTTCCATGTCGCATTTCATTTGGAGCAATTTTAATACGATTTAAAAACATTTCCAATATTCCTTTTCTAAGTATTGTACTTCATTTTGTTTTAATATTCTGCTTTCTAACCCAAATTCTAGTGATTTACTCGACAACAAGCTTAGTTCCTTGCCAATGGGAATCTTTGACGCAATACCTGACCTAGAATTTATGAATTTTGGGTACAATTACTTGAACGATTCGATAATTCCGGTGCTGCAGGATCGTTTGCCAAATCTGCGCGAATTGTAGGTTGCATTTGAAATTAACACGAAATACGATGCGAACTTAGCATTCTTTCCTAGAGATTTGTACCGCAATCAAATTCAGTTGGAAAGCGTCGACTTTCCTTCCCTTCCATGTCTAGTTGAATTGTAAGTCTTCCAGGCACGCAAATCTGTCCGAGTTCTAAAGTGAATGTTCTTTTCGTAGAGTGTTAGACCACAATGTGATCGAAACCATAGGAGAAACAACTTTCGCGCAATTGAAAAGCCTTTGTTACCTGTACGTATGAAACTTTCTGTTTGAGTAACAAATACGTGTTATTTCCTTAAAAAATAGTAAATAAAGCGAAATGTTTAAAAAAATCTTTTCCAATTCCAAGGGGTTTAAATGAAAATAGAATAAGCTCCATTCATCCACGCGCCTTTCAAGTGATGGAAAGTTTGACTGAATTGTACGTAAGAAGTTATGTACTCCATTGTTGAAAGTTTTGAAGCTATCAATTCGATTTCTGCGCAGACATTTGGCTGATAATATGCTCGAGTCGTTGCCCGAGGGAGTTTTCGTCTTCCGGAGTAATTTCTCCAGATTGTAAGTTTCATATTCTCTAACCAGATTCACTTTATACGTGTACGTCCTGTCAAGAACAGAGTGCTCAACGGGAATCCTCTGCTCACATTGCCTGCAGTTTTTGGCTCTAGTCCCCATCCACTCAAATCATTGTACGTATCCTATTTAATGTACAAGTTGTCTGTCAACGGAAACTTTGAAGTCTTTCTGTGGTTTTGTTAGGAACTTGGAAGGGATAAGGTTCAACAACATTACCGTGGACATCTTCCGTAATCTAGTAAACCTCGAATTCGTATACTTTGCATCATTCCAGTACTGTGCGTACGTGCCTACGGCTAAAATGTGCCGCCCTTACACTGACGGTAAAAATATCCTTCAATCTTAAAAACCTTTTCCGTTCGTTATTGAAACGATACAGACTCGGGATGGAAATTTTTTTAGCCCTAACGAAGGAGAGCAAGTTATTTATTTAATAAACAAGTTTATTAACAAGTTGTTTTTGCTCAAGCATGCTTTTTTAACATAGAGCTCAGTGAGACTAATTAACATTTAATTAAGGAAAGCGAGTGGTTACTGGAGAAAACCGTTTGACAACGTGGGTTTTTGCTTTGAATGTGATTAGGGCATGGCACTTTAGGGACAGAGTTGGTAGCCGTGACTCAAAAAACGGAACTTGACAGCGCCGACGTGGCACGCGTGTGTGCGATAAATCAAGTTTTTCGAACGAAAAGACTTTCCGAGTTGGCTTGACTTCTAGAACTTGGAACATTCGGGAAGACAAATATTTCTGACTTCGACTGGTTACTTTTTTGCATGATGTTGTCTTTCTAGACGCGAAAGTCTTTCAGGCATTTTTTTACTACTCGTTCAGTTTAAGAGTGCCATTATGGAAAATCTTTCGTCAGAATGTGCTTGCCAATGAAAAAATGTTTGCCTTATTAGTACTTGACAAAACATACCATCCAGCTTTTAGCGAGTAATTGTTTACGAATTCGTATTTTGTGCTATTTATGATATGGAACATGTTTTGTTATGTCTTTTGTAACAGGCGTTTCAGCGTTACAAAACTTGCTGAAAGAAGGTTCAGTTCGTACGTGTGTTTGGACCATTGCTATATTTACTAGTCTTGGAAATCTAATTGTTTTGTTTGGGCGAGGATTTTTCCAAGAGGAAAACAAAGTGCCCAACGTCTTCGTCCGAAATTTAGCAGGTAACTTACTCGCTGCCAAACTTTCGTGTTCCGAAGTATTCCAAATATTTTTTTTCTCTTTTAAAGTCGCCGATCTTCTTATGGGAATATATTTGTTGGGCATCGGTGGCGTGGATTATGCATACCGTGGCAAATACCAGAGTTACTCACACACTTGGCTTTCTTCCTGGGGTTGCACGTCACTGGGAATGATTGGTACCATTGCCACGGAGGTAGAGCATTTTTTGGCACAGTATATTAAGTATTTCTGGTAGCTTTGAAGGCTCTCGAGATTCTTTTCTTATAGGGAAATACTTTGTTTAAGGGTGTTCTTCGCTATTAATTCCACGTACTTTTTTTCCTTCCTGTCATCCGGATAAGGTCTCTATCCTCTTGCTAGCGTTTATGTCCATGGAACGATTTCTCTGCATCACTTGCCCCTTTGGCAATCACAAGTTGAACTTCAAAAAGGCAGCTATAAGTCTCACGCTCATTTGGACTCTTGGCATTGCACTTGCAGTAATTCCTGGTAAGTGGCCGGGGGGGGGGGGGGTCGGGCTGAAAGAAATTTTGACTTTAGCTAGTAATGGGGCAAACGTATGACCCGACAAAGAAATTAAAGTCTCATACATCGCGATCTTTCCTGAAATCAACCTACAAAGCACCCATTAAAGGAAATTTTATTCATAGTTTTCCGTTGGCCGCATGCCTTGAGGTATTACGGAAGTAATGGCTTCTGTCTCCCGTTACACATTGACGCACCCTTTGATTTGGGTTGGCAGTATTCCACTTTCATTATCTATGGGATCAACGGATCATGGTATGAGCACTTTTGACAGTTTGATCGTGATGTTTTGGCATTTTAAATAGAAGATTCCGCTTTCAAGTTTCGACAGAAATTCTTGTTTAAGTCTTAAATGAACCAAACAATGAAAATAGAACCTAAGTTCGCTACGATTCTACGGAACTTGACTTCTTGTTTGTTATACGCTGTGTATAAGCAATGTGTTTTTATTTGTAGTATGTTGCTGATTTTGTTCACCTACGGAGCGTTGTTTGCGAGCATTCGCTCCACAAGGTGTGCCACGCCCATCCGGTCGACGAACGCGGACTGGGATCTAGCGCTCAGGTTCTTCTTCATCGTTGTCACTAATTGCTTATGTCTAGCTCCCGTCATGGCTGTCAAAACATTAGCCTTGCTTGATCCGACCAATGTCTCACGTAATTGATTTTTTCTTATTTACCTGTTCCCTAGCGGGCGCTTTAAGGACTTGTTCCTACAGACACTAAGTGACACGTGGCTGAGATTACTTTTCTGTTAGATGAAACCGAATTAACAACCTGTTAGTTTAGCATTTAACGGACTTTCTTTTTCATTGCCTTTAGCGGAGCTGTCTGCGTGGGTAATCGTTTTCATTATGCCCATTAACGCGGCATTAAACCCGTTCTTGTATACTTTCACCACTTCGAGATTCCGTAACTTGCTATACAGTTTGTTGACCAAGTGTCTAGTCAAACAACGCTATCGGTTCCATACGGGTAAGTAATTACATCTGATACGTTTGTGAAAGCTTGCTTTGTCAAGCGGTAATATCCGCGTTTTCCGTTGTGGCACCAGAAACGGAAGCCACGCGTACAACATTGTCGGTACGCCACTCGTTGCCAACTTCAGTCACAGGAGTCATGGAGAACCATAGAGTAGCATTGCTGCCAGAAAAAAAGCTGTTAGAATACAGGGACACAGTTATCTGAGAATGTCAAAAGTACGTACGAGCATGTGTGGACGCGTACCGTACCAGGTTACATTTACAATATTCTATAAGACTGTTAAGCATCTGAATGTACCTTTCTCCGTTTCTATGAAACTTACGGCTTCTTCAATACAGAAAAAGTCTGTTATTGCGTTGTCAAATGATTGATATGATGATCGATTATTTTTTTTCTGACTAGCATTCTAAGATTCGTCTTCTATGTTTGTCTCCAGAGACCGGGAATTGTATGTCTCTTACTGATTGAATACTTATATATGTGTCTGGTCTCCTTAGGAAGGGACAGCAGGAAGAATTGTGCAATATAACTTTGTACATAGTACAAGAATGAAATAACCGGTAAGTACTGGCTGAATATGAATATGAATGGAGGTGGAGAGCGAAAAGCTAAGAGAGACGATTCTGAAAACGGAAATATGAATTGACGTGAAAGATGAAAATGGACAGGACAAATGTGAGCGCCAAAAAGCTTCCGAAGAGTTGGAGAAAAAATAGCAGCGAAAGGTAAAAGAGAAGGAAATTCACGTAGGTGGTGCATATCGTCATACATGAATCCGAACATTTCGTACAGTAATTGCACTTTTCGGTGGAGAAAAATTTATCGCGATTTTTGGCACAATTGCAGCATGAAATAGATCAAAAGATAGTTTTAGTGGAGTTTATTTTGATTATATTATCCAGCACGAATACCGACTGGTACTAGCCAGCACGAGCTTTGACATAGTGGGCCAGGTCGTACTTCACCATTTCATCCCACCTAAAAAAATTCTGTACAAATGAATTTATGAAGTCAATGTGAACTTACGAAAAAATCTCCCTTTGGCTTCTCGCTGACTAATTGATGTACTTCGGGTAGTAAGTTGATTTCTGACAGTTGCTAATTTTCAATACTCAGTCAAAAGGTCTTGAGACGTTGAATTCTCGAAAACACGGTCACATTCATTGAAGAGTGTAAGAAAGATCAAAGATCTAATTTAGTTGTATTCAACAGAAGATGACAAATTTGAAGGAACACGAATTTCTTTCGTTATTCAATCCCTGCAAAAAAAACAGTTCTATTTACCTGAGATTTCCCAGCCACGCATCTTACGCTTGATAAGCGAGAACGTATGGTACAAATTTCAGGAATAAAATTATTTTCAGACTATAGGAAATAATGTAGTTAAGAGAGTCTCAGGCAATGCTTTATCGACGGGATTGAGAAGCCAGCACGCCGAACTTTATTATAATGTATGCTGGTAGAAAATAGCCGGCTTCGAACTGAATGTGCCAATACTTTCCTTCCCAGAGTTGCGATTCTAAGTCAACTCATAGCTACGAGTACATTTCTTTTAGCTACTGTGATATTGTAAGAAGATGTATTATATATTTACCCCTCGTCGGTAAATACTTCGTGCAATTTTATGCGGTTACACCGACGGTGAACCGCTCTGGCTTTAAAATCCTTAATTGGCAACAGGAATCCTTGTATTTTAAGTTCTTATTTGCAAATATACTGTTACTTTTACTATATCTCGATACCTTTGAACATTTGGTTTCTTTAGCATGAAAGCAATAACTGTTAGTATGATGTAGTGTGTGCAGAATTTCATAGTATGGTAGTAATAGCTTCATAATGTCCTATTTGTCGTGCGTGATAATTCTTCTATTTCGTTGTTCTGTACATTACATGCGTGAAGAAATGTATTATTTACATGCGTGAAGAAATGTCAGAAACTTTCTTTTGGCCATCATTTGGCAATAAATCAGTTATTGTATTACGGAAAAAGCTTGGAGAGATAACTTAAGTGAATGCAGAGAATATGTCGCTTTAGAAAATTAGCAACTTACCACATCCACGAACATTTTTACGGTCATGTAATCCTTTAAGGTTGTTTCTGTGTGGAGAAATTTACCCAAGTGCTTACCTAACGAGCTTGAGACCCGTTCGGACAAAGCCGGTAAGCCAAAGATTGGCACCAGCATCCAGATAAGGCCACAGTTCAACGACCACGCTTAAATCTATATCGATTGGGTCGAGCTACGGACACGTAGCCTACTGCAAAGTGAATTGACCAACACGTGCCTAAGCTTGACTTCTTTTCTTGGTGCAAAGCTAATATCAACGTAACAAAAGTTCAATCCCAAACGACTTAACAAACTTGTCAATACTATACTTCTTTCGAGATATTTAGTTTTTCTTGAAGTTTTCGCACGCAAGAGCCTTAGGAGAGAAGATCCAATGGATCTCCTCAATTTCTTCCAAGAAACAAAAATGAAGAAGGGCCTTGCCTGTGGGCCATGAGTATTTGTCGCAGTCGTGCAGCTGTTACACCTAGGCTAGGAACAAAAATTGGTTTCAAATTTTAAACATTTTGTACTCCTCCAGTTCTTGTAAAGTTGTATCTTAAATCATCAGGCCGAACTCGTCTTATAATTAGGAAACCTTTCAAGACAAATACGTGTTCGATGACTGCTTTTATCAGTAGAGACAAAGATGAATTAAAGATTTGGGAAAACAAAGCGTTGGAAAATGGCCAATTTCACAGAAGCCCGTAACGTAAAAGATTTTTGGATTTGTGCGATTTTTGACCTGCGTAACGTTTTCCAGAACATTGGGACTCATATATACTACAAAAGGCTGGTCGCTTCTCTACCGGTGAGGTACAGTAGTGGTAAAAAAACATACATATTCCCGGACAGGATGAGGCTCAATTGCATTTTCCTTTCCTTTCGATGCTAAAATACATCTCTACGGCCCTTAGAGGTTAGAAAGCTAGTCACGTAGCCAGCTAGGCAGTTTCAAGAAGTGGAAGGCCGCAATCTGGCAGTGTGCCTATTTTCAGATATTTTTTTTAAACCATTACTGTACGCAACCTTCACCTTTGCCGTAACCTGTTCGACCGGATTTTTGGTAGACTTTGCGAAAGAAAAACGCACAGACAGGAATAATACACAGAAAGTAACGGTAGCTGCCACGTTGACGATTTAATTAGGCAATTTTTTATTGAAAATTTCTTGTGTGGAGAATAGGGTGTTTGTTTTAAAAGCGCATTTCTTTTGAAAAGGGATGTAAACTGCTCGACAGGCAACGCAGGACACACTAAAAGGGCGGAGTCCCACAACTTTTTAAACGGAGGAGTATCACACAGTAATTTGAGACGATAAATATACGATAACGCTAAACGATAAAGCTATAAAACGATATTGTGAAATGCTTGGTACATGATTAAGAAACGAGATCAATAAGAAAAATTACAAAGTGCACTCATACCTTATAAAAATAAAGTTATAAAATAGCTATGTGCCTCCTTCTACCTGATTAATCTAACAAATCAATTGAAGTAGAAATCAGGTTCCATTTAGTCAAGCTTTTGCTACCCGAGGTAAAAATGCGTGTTTATGTTAACTTTCGCATACATTTTACGTTTCAGTCAACTGACTCATAGGGTTAAAATTTTGAAAGAGCTTTTCATGCTCTCTGTATTGAGGTCTGCATGTCAATTTTCGTCAAAGACGTCTATTATACACTATAAGATTTAAAATAAATTAGGTTAAAAAACGTAGGTAAACGGAAATGCACACAGTTGCTATTATGATAAAGATGGTGGGTTGTACGTCTCAATTACTTTGCGTACGTCATGATTCAACAAAGTGTCAATATCACGGGCGAACAAAAAATCCATGTGGCTGAATTGATCCATCGGGACTCTGTGGACGCCTTTCACATTTCCTAACCAACTAGCCAGAATTTCGACGTCCTAACCATAACAACTGATATGTACAGGTTTTATTTATTGAGACGAATAAAATATAGCGTAGGACGCCTTTCCTTACTTTGGGTACAATGGTCAAGTCGTTTTCACCGTAGAAGAGTACGACAGGTACTTTAACATTCGTCAGTGAGTACTCCGGAGGCGTATCCTGACCATAACGTTCCTGGTTTCCTCTCCTGCCCCAATCGTACTTTTGAAAGCGTTCTATTTTTCATCGTAAAGAAAAAATATGGGATTGTTTAGCTTTCAGGGACAATGAGAAATTTAGGAGTAATTACTAGAACTGATTCCCTGAGCGAGCTGCACTACGGTACGTACCGATGTACCAGCTGGGTAATGTCGGTTTATCACGGGTAGCAATGTCTGAAAGATTAAACATATTAATTTTAATACATTTTACTTTAGAAATACAGTATTAGCGGAGTAATCGCGGTATTTCCAAGTCAATAATAATAAGCTATTCATTAACATGGCAAAATATTACCAGGAGAACTAACTTGGAATTACCGAGTTGAAGTTTGCAGGATCAAAGTTTCCCAGTATAAAACCTAAATTCTCGCATTTACGTGGCTTAGCTTTGTTCTTCGTGCAGAAAGCCTGGATGATGAAGCGGACGAGATTGCTGTTAGGTATAAATTCTCCAATGCCAAGGATTTTGAATAAAAACTAAAAATTTACGAAAAGAATGTGTTACATCATAGCAGCATTTATTTTAGCATTATGCTCTGTTACTTCGAATTGAGAAATATACGGAGCTAGTCGACGAATAGGTGCGCGCGTGTTGGAATTCGCGGATGCTGGACCTAATCCAACCATGAGATTCACCGAGGACTGTAGTTCGGGATAAGCATCGGCAAAGGCGAAAAATACGGCGCACCCTAGCGAGTGTCCAACGAACGTAAGTTCTTTTTTACTCGTTTTTCCTAACACAAACTTTAACATTGCTGGTAAGTCGAACGTAGCCATGTCATCCCATCTATATCCGTACATAAAAACTAATTTCTTTATTAATTTCAATAGATTGGACAAACTTACGAAAAATTCCAAAATTTATAATCCTTGCCCGTGTAATTGACATGTTGCATGGAATATGTTGATCCCCTAATTGTAAGGATGGTTAAATGAATAAAAAGTGGAATCAACAGGAAATGTAGTTTCTTCGGGTTTCAATTCGTGATGAGGTGAACGGTATTACGAAGTCCATAGGATCAATCTGATGTCTCGATTTGAACTTAGGAGTACGCATTAGCACAATACTTGCCTGAAATTTCCTAGCCATACATCATAGCCGCGATCAGCAAGAACGTAGGCTGCAATTTAATGGGAAACAATATTTTTTTAACGTATTGTATATATGGTGTTAGAAAAGGCTAACAGCTCGAACTCACGTAAAGCTTTGTCGACAGGACTGAGAAGCCAACAAGCCGAACTCTGTCGTAATCCGTGTTGGAAAAAAACTACTGGTCTGCTAGAAGAAGTCCCATTATCTTTTTTCCCCGATATGCGATGCAGCGTTAGCCGATATCTAATAGTCATTGTATATTATTACTCGTTGGATTTGAAAGAAATTTACTATTACTCGTCCTCCGTGAATACTTCGTGCACGTCTATTGGGTAGCCCCGGCTGCGAACCAATTCCGGCTTAAAAGTTTGTATTTAGCCACAATAGTAAATTAGATTTTCAGTTTAAGCTATATAATCACCGAAAGTAAAGGATCTAGTACACAAAACCAACAGAACTTGGCTTTAAGTTTCAGATGGGGACAAGAATTACACAAGATCATCACATTCTTCTAAACAGCTTTACTATCTTGTTAAATTCTGATGCATGTTTGTGTTTTATCTTTCTGAGCAAAGAAAACTTTATAATATTTTCTTCGTATTTTGTCCCAGTTTTTACAGGAAAAAATATGAGGACTGAACAAATCTTTTCAAGCTATAATTCCATTGTTTTACCCCAATGTTTCTCACTTTTTTAATCTCGGCGGCGCCTTAGCAATTCAAGACTTACGCTGCGAAGCCCCATCTCCAAACTACATGTGCTCAAAGCAATTTTAGTCAAAGTATCGGACCACGTCATCGCGGCCATAAAGGGCGACCACGGCGCACCCAAGAACCTTGCGGCACACCGTTGTGAACCGTTGTTTTACCGGATGCACTTACTGTCATCTCTTGCTCGTTTTTATCCAAGCTATGTTGGAAAGCCAACGCACGGTAGACATCGATTACGCAAGTAAAATCTCGATTATAATATCAAACTTGCTGTTTACCCGGGGAAATAGCTGAGAATGTTGATTTAGTTGAATCACAGCGTTTTCTTCTTGTGCAGTTAATTATGATGTGATTTTGCGTGAAGGTGATATACTTATAACGGAAGCTTTTTATAAGAAGTGCATGGTAATAAAAGTGCTTTGAAAGTATTGTACATATTCCGATTGAAAATTTGTAATGAAATTCTTTCTTACCACGTCCATATACATTTCAGGGTCATTGAAGCCTTTCAGTTCATTCTTACGTTGGAGGTATTTATCCAGATAATCTTCCAAGGCATTTTCCGCCCATTCGGGATAAAGGCGTGAGCCAAGCACTGGTATCAGCATCCAAATATTGGCGCAGGCAATTATCGACGATCTCATCTTGTCTAATTAGCCTCCGGCACGAGCTGTATTATGATACAACTGCAAAGGTACGTGCAATGTGTTTTTCTCCTCGTTTTTAAATAAGAATGCTTCACAAGATCTTTTCACATCCCCAGAGGACACGTTATGCCACACAATACGAGCAGTTCCGTTCCTAGGCCCAGGTTTTGGTTCTTTTTGGTTTCACTTACGTGAATTAAAGAAGCTGCCAGATATTCTCACGTTCTGACGTCCTGGGTGATAACGTACGCACTTCAAGTTTACTTGCAGACACATACAGTACTCGAAGTTTAGCTAGGTTTACCGAAGCCGCGATCACATTAAATCAGTGTCCCTAAGCTCCCAGGTCTGATGGGCTTGAAACTTAAACGGCGTTTGAAGTGCTTCAGGAGGTTGACGAGGTATCACCATGTGGTTCATGAACTACCCGTTTGGCCGGTTTTTCGTATGAGTAAAATGACCTCCAGCGTGTTTGTTTTTCTCGTACATTTTTAGGACGTTCAAATAAGGCTGACGCTGAAAAGAAGATAGGGGCGGAATGGAGGAGGAGACAGGCGGAGGAAAAGCTAGGGATGATTGCTAACAATGCTTAATAGATGAACTTCATTAAAACTTATTAATAACATATCTGATGCCCCAGGAGGGCTAACTTACTCTTTAACAAACAGAAGGAGGTACCAGATAAAAAAGGTACTGTTTTATGAAAAATTGCAAAAGGCTTGATTTCTTTGGCGTAGTGACGTAAATCTAGGCGTAATACTTTAATGTAAGACTTGACACAAGGGATTTAGGGCTAAAAACTGCTCGGCTCAGCTCGTTTTGCCAACATTTCAAGCGGAGCCGTAAGCCGGCATTCGTAAGCTCATAGATAAAAGCGTAATATAGCGCTATGCAATACAAATAGTCGAATCCGCGTGTATGTGAAAACGGCTTTTAAAAGATCACCACATGAAGGACAGAACCACAAATAAGAAAAATCCACATGAAAAACAGGGTAGAGAAAAAAATAGAAATAAGAAATTTTCTATCTGTTTTGACACACACTTGAACACTGATTGTACGTGCTATTATTGTGTAAATTTGATTATGTAAGCAGTTTACTAGTACTTGAACAAATCCTGCAAAGTAATATCATCATACTCGTAATGTTTATGGAGATTTTGCAAAGCGAAAGAAGAGTTAAACATAAGCTAAAAACATCAAACGGCGGACTTAAAATTAAGGACTGTTGGTGAATAGAGCGAAGGATACTGTTGTGTTCTGGTTTATATTTTGTAATGAACCCAAGCAGCACAACTGTCGCTGCTTAAATCTAAGCACAAACGAATTTCGAAGAGAATTTTAATGTAAAAGTTTACTATTGTAGAGCCTCTAAGCCTTATTGTGAGCAATAAATAATCCTACTAATAATTTAATAAATAAGGGAAAAGGAGAGAGGAGGAAAAAATGTTCCATTGGAAAATTCCCTAAAATACTTGCGCTTTAGTTCTTTCACTGCATCTTTTCGTTATTCTTAAAAGTTGCTCAATATAAGGTGACACAAGGTTAACATTTACTATAGACATCCATCGTTTCATTCTTTTCTCTTCTTCTCCTCTGCGTTACAATGGTTACATAGGTGACCCAGGATGAAAGTTGGCCGCGAAGCCGGCCATTTCTGAGTCGAGATCGGCTCCGCTCACTCTGTGGCTCCACTTGAGCTGACTCGTTTTCTCAGCCTTTGTGGGATATGAACGGAAGTCGTTTAGATATTCTTTAAAGTCTGAATGACGTAAAACATAGACGTAAATGTCTGACGTGCTCTACTTAAGACTTGAACAATTCAAATGACTCGTATTGGTCCACATGACTGTTCGTTGACCAAATATCACTGAACTTGTCTACCACTAGCACATCGCTAGTACACAGCGTACACTAGTACAAAACAGGTGCGATATAGCAACGCTGGTGAAAAATTATGTGCAGGTCAGGCAAGTTTAAATAAGTTAGTGCAGGGAAGGGAAAAAGAGGGTCAATTTGGGTCAAAAGATAAAAATGTCACACGAAACGTACGAAGTATTGCAAAGTTTAGGAGCATTTTAAGATCAATGTATTCACAGTTTATTACGTATTTTTCACTTCATTTCTGAGCATTTGGTGGTGAACAAATTTCCCGACTGTCGACTGACGTAAGCAGTAATCAACTTTGGGAACTCAGCTGACATCGGAGAAGGAAGTTTTGCCATAAGCAATACGCCCCACAAATAACTTAGCGAATAAATAACGAAAAAAAAATTCTTTTAAAGTTCACTAGGCTTGTTACTATAACGATGGAGACGGATTATACGTCTCAATTAGTTTGCGTACGTCGTTATTGAGCAATACGTCAACGCGGAGTGCTAACAAGAAGTCCATATGATTGAACTCAGGCATAGAAACTCTGTGGAAACCTTTCAAATTTCCTAGTCGTTGAGCAAGTGTTGTGGCATCCTACAAATGAAATCACAATGTATTAGATTACTGGACGTTTTTAAGAGTAAAAGTAACGGGTTTGATTCCGTAACGGGTTCATTACTTCGGGTACGACGAGTAAGTCGTTATCACTGTAAAATATTGCGACTGGTACTTTAACATTCTCTAATGAGTATGCTGGAGGCGTGTCCTGGCCGTACCGTACTCGGTTTTCTGCCTGGCCCCAGTCATACCTTTGGAAAATTTCTATTTGAAGCGCGCGAACGAGAGAGAAAAAAAGAATTTTAACTGCCTGGAATGGGCGCAGATCTTCCAAAAGACTTACTGGAATTGACGCCTTGGGCGAACTGGGCTACGGTACGTACTGAAGTACCAGCTGGCGAATGCTTGCTTATTAGGGGTACCAAAGACTGCAGATTTGAAACAGTTGAGATCAGACATAACACTACTGTGTCACGTTTTGGGAACAGGAAACTTTGGGAACGAATCCTAGAAACGAACTCGAAGATTGTACTTACGTGATTAAAGCTCGCGGGATCGGAGCCAGTAAGTATGAAAGCCAAATTTTCGCACTTGCGGGGCTTGATTTTACCTTTGGTGCAGAAGGTCTGTCCTAAAAACCGGACTAAATTCGTATTCGGCAGAAACTCGTTCGTTCCCAGGGATTTGAACAAGTACTAAACGTTAAAGCGCAAATATTAAGTACGTTAGAAACAGTTGTAGGGTAAAGCACAGAGATTGGAGAAAAGCTGTACATGAGGGGTTCTTTACCGATGGTACGGGTACTCCTTGGAGGTACGAGAGCTTGTCGTAATCCACATACAATAATACAATATACCATATTTAACAAAAATCTTGGAAGAAGGACATATGAACCTTGTTGATTTGATTGAAAGAGCACGCGTCAATCGAAGGTTAAGAACCGCCATGTACTGTACGCTATACCTACCGTACCTCGAGTTGGGTAACGAAAGGAGCAAGGTAACGAATCGGGGTTCGCATGTTAGGTAATACCGAAGCTGGAGCCAAAGCGACCATAAAATTCACTGCAGGTTGTAATTCTGGATGAATATCAGCCATTGCAAAGAATATTGCGCACCCTAGTGAGTGTCCCACGTACGTAAGGTCTTTCTGGCTCGTGTAAGCTAGTACGAATTTGAGCATAGCTGGTAGGTCATACTTGGCCATTTCATCCCACCTAAGCCATTATTTTTCATTTGTTTTACAACACTGACAAAAAGGGAATATAAGCTTACGCAAAATCCCAGTAGTTGTCGTCTGTGATGGTGTAGTTTACATGCTTTCGAGAATACGTAGTTCCTCTAGGTGGGAAAAAAATGTTACTATGTTTTGCGTGTCAGTTTGGGTACATTACCATGTAAACAATACTGTATTTGGCAAAGCAAAAGGTCTAATTAAGATTCCTAAATTATGTATAAAGACGTTCAGTAGAGGGCTGACAAAAACTCGACTCGACTCGACTCACTGTCTCCTGAGTCGAATCGAGTCTCGAGTCTGTTCAATTTGAGTCGAGTCGAGTCTGAGTCTGTACCCCTTGAGTCGAGTCGAGTCTGAGTCTATACCTCTTGAGTCTAGGTGCAGAGAAAGCATATACGGGTGCAGAGAAAGCACTGCGATACTCAGATAAATAACTTTCTCTACAAAGACTTTATACATGAATAGAGCTTTCCCTTTCTCTCCTTTCTTACTTTTCCCTGCTTCCTGCTTTCGCCAATCTCTCGTGTTGACGGTCGAGCCTCCCTTTTTCCGGGTTCATGCGAGTCAAGTCGAGCCCGAGTCGAATCTTATCCGAGTCGAGTCGAGCCCGAGTCGAATCTTATCTGAGTCGAGTCGAGCCCGAGTCGAATCTTATCCGAGTCGAGTCGTGTCCGAGTCCGGTCTCACCCGAGTCGAGTCGAGTCTGAGTCCGGTCACTCCGAGTCGAGTCGAGTCTGAGTCGCCCTCATCCGAGTCGAGTCGAGTCTGAGCTCGACTCCACTCGACTCGACTCGAGTCAAGTGTTTTGCCAGCACTAGTTCAGTAGAGGGCAAAAAAAAGGGAGGGAAAACAGGTACAATGCGCGCGGGCATGCCCAGGTAGTGCTTAAAAAGGGTCGTCTTCTCCCCGCTTGCCTCGACTGTTGGCAAAATCATAACCCCGCGGAAGGAGCTTGGCGCTTGCCTGGACATGCACGTGCCATTTAAGCGCGCTGTCCCCACACTTTTTTTGCCCTCTACTGTTCATTAGGCGTTGAAAGACTCGTGCCCAAGATGTGTTTAGGTAAAAGGCAAGCCGAAGAAATTCGAAGACTGCCCGGTACAAATACTATCCTGTAAGCGTATCCATTTTTTTAAAAAAATTCGTTGGGTTGACTCCTTTCATTATTAGCGAAAGTAACTCAGCCTCTGGATGCTTAATTATTCCTTTTGTAATTAGGCAAGTATAAGCTCTAGTGCGGTAAGACTAACCGATATACCGAAATTTGAAAGTATTGTATTGTATAATATATAGTAATGCATAATTAGGCAAATCGCATGGCGTTAATGGTACAGAGGCATGTTGTAAATCGGGAAGAATTTGTATTGAAAGGGACACTTAGTTCTTTAAAAATGCATAACTTCTTTAGTTCCTTAAAAATTCAAAAACATTAATACTTGCCTGAGGTTTCCTAGCCACACGTCGTAACCTTGGTCAGCAAGTATGTACGCTGTAGTTTCACACAAAAATAGTATAAGCGTTTTGTGGAGGTCAACATGATCTAAAAAGTCTCACGTAAAGCTTTATCGACGGGATTTAGAAGCCAACACGCGGAACTCTGCCATATACCGTGCTGGAAGTAAACAACCGGTCTGAGGTGGGATGTTCCTGCATTTTTTTTCCCAGCTATACGGTGTAAATTTAATCCATACCTGTTATTAAACTTTCTTTAGATACTGCTTCCTCGTCAGAAAACTTCTTTTACCCGTCTTCCGTAAATATTTCGTGTACTTCGATTGGATAACCTCGGCTGCGAACCAGTTCAGGCTTTGAGATACATTATTAGCATAATAAATAAAAACACAAGAGAAAAATAACATGAAACACAGTAAAGACATACATATATTTTTTTTTAGAAAAAAGCGACACTATTTTAGTAACCTATCGTAAACTTTCGTGTGAAAAGTTCCAGTCTACATTCAGTTTGAAATATTGAGAAACATTTCTAGAGTGGAATTTTTAGAGTTGTTATGATTTTGAGATTGAAAAAGTGTAAGGTTTTTTAGGCAAGCAATCTTTAGCTAAAGTATGAAAGTATTTTTGCTTATAAAAATAGGAATTGCTAGGGACTGCGCTCTTTGGAAAAGTGGAAAAGGCAAGATATTAAGGGTAGTCAAGTGTAAGACTTACCACATCCATATACATTTCAGGGTCGGTTAACCCATGGAAATTATTTCTGAATCGAATCAATTTGCCGAGGTAATTTTCTATCGCATTGTCGACTGATTCGGGCAAACTTCCTAATCCAAGTACTGGCAAGAGTACCCAAACGAATCCATAGCCAATTAACCACAGTTTCATACTTTTGTTTTGTTCCAACGACAACTGTTATTGTTTTACTTCAAGACAGTTTCCCTCTACGAAATTTAAATACTCGGAAACCATTAACTTATACGTACACACAATGGACAATGTTCACTTTGCACTTCCTTTGTTTTCTCCCATTTTCAATTTACGTAGTGAAACATCCTTAATTAATTTGCCAATCAAACCGCCCAAAGCTTTCAA
This sequence comes from Triops cancriformis, assembly GCA_020615345.1. Classification (NCBI taxonomy): domain Eukaryota; kingdom Metazoa; phylum Arthropoda; class Branchiopoda; order Notostraca; family Triopsidae; genus Triops; species Triops cancriformis. The sequence goes on from JAHZNP010000685.1 coordinate 38,984, forward strand.
AATATGCAGAGGTCTCAAAAAGTTTTGACAGTACACCAATAGATCGAATACTGGGAATTTAACTGTTTTAGCTACGGAGCTATTGTAGGCTTCAACTGTAACGATAGAATGACTGTGATCCTGAAATGTATTTTTATTCGTGGTATTCTTTTTACCTTCGAGGCAAATAGGCCTACCTTTTCCGTGACCTCTTTCGTGTCCTGTCATGAATTCCAGGAAAATGTTGAAATTAAACGGTCTTGGTTCCCAGTTACTTTGTCTGGAACTTGTTCTGAAAAAGACTACTTGTCGAAAGTGCATACGAAAGGTTGTCTGTGTCCTATAGGGCAGGTATAATCTGACCTTGTTAAAGAATCTTTTGGCGAGAAAAGTAATTTTTAAAATTCCCGTTAAAAGAGGGTGAAAAGGAGTTTGAGTCTAACTTCTTAAGAACACCGTCGTTGGTGTTGGTAAATAGTATGTTTTCATGTTTTTCTCTTGACCCCTTCAGTTCGATCAAAATTATTAGTCAAATTAACATCTCTTTGTTCACTTCTCTTTTAAATTCATTAAAGCCTAACAATATTGTTCAATAAGTTTACAATGTGTGTGTAATTGTTCGATGCAGTTTTACAGTGGGTAAACGAACGTTTCTGTTGTATAAACAGGATAAACAGTAACAAACAAAATTCATACAGCTGTCACTGCCACGTGGTTAGGCTTTGGAATGGCAATTCATGTCGAGGAATCCCTGTTATTTTCAGTGTGAGTTTTTGGGAATAAATTAAGGAATAAATAAAGGTTGCATCCATAAGCTCGCTGAAGTTGGTGCTATACTGGTGGAGGTGGGTTGTACATCTCGATCACTTTGCGGACGTCTTTATTAAGCAGGACGTCGACGTTGAGCGCGAACAGAAAATCCATATGGTTGAATTCATCCATTGGGACGCGGTGAAATCCTTTCAGGTTCCCTAATCGACTAGCGAGTACTGCAGCGTCCTAAGCGGGAACCCAAACCATAACAATAGATTAGCGTAAGGCGCTTTTACACATAAAGAAAACAAATTTTGACTTATGGAGCTTTTTACTTCGGGTCCTACGAGCCAGTCGTTATCGCCGTAAAATAGTACGACAGGTATCGTAACGTTCGCCAGTGAGTACTCGGGAGGCGTGTCCTGACCGTACCGCCTCCTATTTTCCGCTCTTCCCCAATCGTATTTTTGAAATCGTTCTATTTTGAGCGGAGATGACGACACGTGATAAGTAAAAGAATAGACTCTTGGTTGCTAAATTAATAATTGTAACACTGACAAAATAAATAAATAATTAAATACTTGTATTGAAGCCTTGAGCAAACTGAGCGACTGTACGTACTGAAGACCCAGCTGGCGAATGTCTCGTTATCAAAGGCAGTAACGACTATAATATGCAACATATTTTAGTTATAGTGAACACAATATTAGAAATTAATATAATTTGCTACTACCGGAGTCATGTCAGTATAAATTACGAGCTTACGTGATTGAAATTTGCAGGATCAGAGCCGGTAAGTTGGTAAACAACATTTTCGCACTTCCGAGGCTTTGGGTCGTTCTTGGTGCAAAAAGCCTGCTCTAGGAACCGAACCAGATTGGAATTGGGTAGAAGTTCAGTAGTTCCCAAAACTTTAAACATGAACTAAAAATAAGATACACACATTTAGTAAGTGAAAAGAGACCACATTTCCATTTTCTTCCTTCTCGCAGAAGTTAGGAGATATTCGACTTCCTAAAGTGAAAATATTATTCTCCAGCTAAGTTCTGCTGAAATCGTGTACAGTGATCCCCCCATTTACGCGGTCTCGTTTTACGCGATTTCACTTTTACGCGATTTCAAATTTGGTCAAATTTAGTTCATAATTCGCCACTAGATGTCACTTTACCCAATTTTACACATATAAGAATCTACTGTTGCGTAGCAACGGACTGGGGCATTAAGCGCAAGAGCTGTGCATAGGGACTACGTAAATTTTGGTTTAATTCCAACACAGCTGATACCATCAAAAACTTAAAAAATAATTGAATGATCAAAAGAACTCAACCATGAACGCTGAATGGAGAAAGATTTGGCTAGTTTTTTTAAGCTTAACAGGCGATTGTAGTTCACTGCAAACTATTAATGACGACGTTGCAGAGATAGTAGCACTAGGACAGGAATTCGGAGGTGAAGGGTTAATTGTTGTAAATGCTGATGTCATCGAAGATCTCCTGAAATCATATGATGGTGGATTGACCACAAGCGAACTCATTTAGTTAGCTGATGGCGAAAAAATCGGTCCAGTCGGCAACATCTTGAAACCTCCTATGCACCGTGCGAGCTAATGGTGATGAAAAGACAACGAATAAGCAGGCAACAGACAAGTGAGAAATGTTTTTAGCGATTAAGGCGGGTTTCAGAAGTTTAATCTGTTGACTAGCAGCGCAATCCA
>JAHZNP010000686.1:5204-41408 GCA_020615345.1 Triops cancriformis
TCGGAATAAAGTAAAGATACACATAGAAGGAACACTCAGTGAAAGGGTAAAGGCACTAAGGCAGCACACTTCTTTCACGGGATTAGCCTGAAGCGTCGAAGTGTGGCTACAAAAGTACCATAAGGAAGGGGCGGTATGTTCCTTCTATATGTAACTTTACTTTATTCCGACATTCCTTCCGAGCCGTTTTCAGCCTTAACAGGTAGCAAATGCCCCTAAGGGGATTCCTACCCTTCTCACCTTCAGTATTCAATGTGATTCCGAGACATATAACACAAGCGCTGCATGGCGGGGTTTCCGCCCCCTGGTGAGATTTACCTCATTGCATTCTGGATGATTCCATTATGTAATGGTTAATAAACTAAAAACATTATTTGCATACTTCTTAGTTATAAGAATACAACACATTTTCGCTTTTTACATAAACTGCAAGATATGTATTACGATTTTTTACGAGTCCATAAATGCATCAAGAAGACTTGTCCATCAACCAGCGGCTGTCTGTTCTGTTACAATGTGCGGGGGCAAACCATTCACCAACCACTTGACAACAATACCCACAAATAATATTCCTTTGGGGAGGGAAATAGTACTAGCAACGGAGCTTTCGGTACCAAAAGCTCCATTGTAGACAAGTCTCGGAATTACAAAAAGAGTCATGTGACAAATCGTCTTCTTAAAACGAAACAAACAAAATCAGAGTGAACGAATTTAAAGCCATGTTTTCCAACTACAAGCAAGCGTCTTGTTTCTCTCCGAGTTAACGAGAGTACGAGAGCTTTGAAGATTCGAAACCACAAGAGACCGAGATTTTCGAAAGATTCATTAGAAAAAAAAGACAATTAGCAAGAGAGCTGCGCGACTAGTTGTTTGGCCACCAACAAAAATCATTCCTTTTCCATGGAGTATTAGATTAACCAACGCAAAGTTCAACACATAACCAACGCACTGACCTCACAAATCTAAATTAAACGACTGTTATCAACGAATTTCGAACTATTTTTCTAAATATTTTGTTCTTAACGAATTTGTTCGTGATGAATTTTGTTTATATGATCTTCTCACCAAAAGAATGAACGAAGAAGGTTAACTAAAATTGATGGGTAAGGTGGGCGATGGCGAGGATGAATAATGGGACAAGGCGCCCTCTAAACGAACCGTTTCGCGATGTAAATCGTTCGCGTCCAACTTGGGTTCGGCAGACACCGCTCGTAAAGAATGATGCAATTCACTTCTGAGCATCGAAGTACTGCTACCAGCGCGCTGCATTCTTGACGCCAACTCTTTCATTCGCTTCCGCTCGGCACTTAACGTCTGCCTCGCTTCCGCTAACTCTTTTTCCAAACGTTTGATCTTGGCTCGGTAATCCGTTTCCCGGTCTTCGTAAAATTTTTGTTGCTTGGACCACGTTTCTTTCAAACTATCCAATTCCTATTAGGAAGTACAAAAAGGGAAAATATTAGAAACGCTATCACTTCTCACATTAAATTACGCAAAAAATCAAGAGAATGCGATTCCTAAAGAAGAAGTCTCCAAGAGGCTAAATAACGCGGATTACTAGACAAGAACAAGCGATTCATGAAATGGACTAGAAGTATGACAAGGAAGGCAAATTAAGGCCACTGTATACCCTTTCTCTTACGTTACATTGATTCAACGGGAGAAACGAGAAAATTGCCTAGACGATTTTGCCAAAAGAGTTGTGTGTTTTTCGGAAAAAAAATCTGAAATTAATACTACCTAGGATCTAACGTGGAAAAATTTTCCAAATCCAGAATGTTTGAAAAAGCAAACATATTCCTTGAAAAATTATAATTGTCTTTGTTTCTCTTTAAAGATATCGCACCGTAAGATTCTAGGAATTATCAACTAAAACTTTACTATTAACATTCGAGTGGTATATGCAAAATCGTCCGCGCACGTTTTCCATGTAATCGTCCATAAGAGAAGGGCGGTATACGGTGGCCTTACGAAAACTTGGAATTATCACGAAGAAAGCTTACGAGTTTGTACGACGACATGTTTTGTTTGCGATTTTCTTGCAGATTTTCTTCCACTTTCCGGATCAACTGCAACATTTGCGAATTGGTGTCAGCAGCTTCGAATACTTTCGATGTGGAAGAACTCAGTTCCATCAAAGTCTAAACAATAATTTTTTCCCTAGACACAAGTTACGACCAAATTAAATAACAACTTTACTTTATCGTGAGTGGCCGAAAGCAGATTGGTTTGCGAAAACATTTTCCGTTGAGCGTCCCACAATTCGTTCTGTAGTCGAATATTCTCTCTCTAGTGAAAGGAATTCTCTGTGAGCACTTCATAAACTTAATTACTGCCTTGCTACCTTTAGGAAGTTACAACTGCCTTGCAACTCGAGCTTTTCTTGCTGTGCTTTACGCAACCGTTCGCCCATATCTTTATCCACTGGTGCAAACTTTCCTCCCTTTCGGATACGTAAAAAAGAAAAGAATTTTTCTTTAAATACTGAACTAGCTACCTTTTCAAGTTACTTACAGCCTCACTATTCATCCCCGATGTTTTCAGTTGACTCAGCTCCAGTAACAATTGTTGTATCCGGTTCTGCAAATATTCTTTGTCCTCCCGGTTCTCACGCAAGTTGTCTTGCAAAATATTGGCCCGTTCCTCAGCTTTACGTTTCTCTTGCTCCGCTATGGAAAGCCTGTCTTGCAACTGCGAAACAGAAACAAAAGCTGGTTAAACCGCGATTTCAATGACAAGCCCTAATTTTTTCAAGTTGTCCTAACGTCGCTCTTTTTTCTTCCTCTATTCTCTGACTAATTAACTTTCTTTTCTCACCTGTCTGAGCTTGTCAGTCGTGCTTGAGAGTGCCGCTCCTCTGTCCGAAGCGCCCGAATTCAGCTCCGCTAGCTGCATCCGGAGTTCTGTTTCGCGGGCTTTCAAGTCGTTGATCTGCACCGTGAGTTTCTCATTGGCGCTTTGTTCTCGCGTGTAATCCATTTCGGAGGTCTTCAGGCGAGCAGTCACGTCATCCAAGCGCGATTGCAGCAGCTGGCGGAAAGTTGACCAAATAAAGTTAATTGGAAAAATCCCAAGTCTAGTTCTTTGAAAATCAGTTTCTGAAGGCCGATTGGTTTACTTGGATTTCCATGTCCTTTTCGCGAAGAGTTCGCTGCATACGTTGAACTTCGCCATCGCCGCTTTTGGCGGCGTATTCCATTCTCAAGCTCTGTGACTCGATATTCGCGAGCGCTGAACGCAAATTCTTGATTTCTTCTTCTTTCTTCTCTTGAGACGCTCGTAGCCTTGCAATCTCATCCTAAGAAAGACACGTCAATGCATGCTGAATTGAGCCGAACGTCAAAAATAATAATAATAATAATAATAATAAAAGAAAAAAAAGAAAAATGCGAGTGCAAAAAGAAAACGAAAAAAAAGTAACAAATATAAACGAAGAAAAAAAATTAATGGAAAGCAGATAACGTAAAGAACTAATTTTTACTTCCAGGCTTGTTTTGCAGTTTAATGCTTCTTTAAGCTGCGCTTCCGCAAAATGCAGTTTCTGCATGTCTTTCTTGACTGACTGACTCTTTTCTTTATCGGACGCCTCCTGTTCAACAGAAAAAATCGTCATCGGGCTTCGTCCATACTAAAAACAAAGTGAACAACGTACTTTATCCAATAAGGAAGTCTTGGTAGCTGCGAGTTCTTTCTCCATCTCCAATAATCTTCTTTGCTTGTTTTCAACAACTTTCTGCGAATCCTTTAATTGTGTTTGGCTCTCCAATAACTCACGCCGCAATTCGCTTGAATGCTGCTCGATATTTCTCCGCTGCAGCTCAGCCTCTTCCTAGTTGACGGAAATAATGCATGACTTAGAAACTGTACTCAAGTACAGGTTACAGCAAAGATTGGAATTGCCCATCGGTATACGCGGATTTGGAATGTCAGTTCTCATCTTTTACGAACAGGGTCTCGCTTTACACGGTGCCTGACAGCCTCGTCCGCACTTATGCTACTTTTTATTGATTATTTTTATGTTAAGAGAGGTAAAACAGGTAAAACAAATTACCTTTTCTTGTTCCATCACTGACATTTTCTTCACCAGGTCATGCAGCGTCGTTTGGACCGTGTCAGTATCAAAATCCAGTCGCGTGACTTCCAAAGTCTCGGCCGAGTTGTTCGCCAAAGCTAGTCGACGTACTGGACTGGCTGTTACTCTTCTTCTGGTTTGGTTCGCCGTCGTATTAGCGCTCGTATTGGCTTCCCACTCTCTCACTCCCACAACCTTGCGCAAGGAAATCATCACCGAATTCAATCTCGAGCGCAGTTCCGTCTTATCGAATTCCAAATCGCGGATTTGCTGCTCAAATACGGAATTCTTGCTTTTGCTGAGCTTGAGCTGTAATTTGGTTTGGTCCGTTTCCTCATGCGACGCCTTAAGGGCCAATTCCAGACTACGCGTCTGGTCTTCCCACGTTTTGAGCTGCATTCGATAAGAGTCCACCATTCCTTGCAATTCGTCCATCCGATGATTCGAGTGCCGTTCCGTATTCGCTGCCTTTGATCTCGCATTTCGGAGCTCATTCTCCATATGGTCGCACTCCGCCCGTAAAATCGAGACCTAATTCATATTTACGTTAAAATCTAGCATATCGATGTGGAAATTAGACAAGAAAATCCGAAAAGTAAAGGAAATGTAACACACGAGATTTGAAAAAGCATAAGAAAATTAAATAAAAAATAACTATACATGTACTTAAAATAAGTCACGCGAATTACTTCGTCTTTTAATCCAGTAACCGCCTCTTCCGCTTCTTCGTTTTTCGCCTTCTCGTTATGGAGACAGTGGGACAAACTCTCTTTCTCCAGAGTCAAATCATGAGCTTGTGCTTTCAGTGAATTAAGTTGGCGTTCCAACTGGGCGGTTGTGTAAGTTGAGACTTCTAATTGGCTCTGCGCGTCTTTTAATGAGTTCTTCAGCGCCAGGCATTCCTGCTCCAACGCTTTCCTCGCTTCAGCATCACCTAACATACCGGACAATTGATTTCAATACTTAGAAATGTGAAGTGCATTACTCTATATTTTAATGGTGCTAAATGTGTTTCAAGACATCTTATGCTGAAACATTTATGTAATGTTAATTATTATATCTAAGTATATTTAGATCTTCCTTTTCCTTTATTTGTAATCTCTATATGTACACCGCAATATTTACTTGCTAATTTGGCCTGAGTTTCTTCCAATAAGCGAGTGAGCTCGGATTTCTCGTTTTCAGTCCGTAAGAGCGAATTGCGAACATCCTGGGCGGTGGCTTGGTACCCGTCTGCTTGCTTTTGGGATTCGCTAAGCGTGCGCTGGATGTTATTCAGCGTTTGCTGCAAATTCTCGCGCTGCTGGTCCATGTCTTTGTACTTGAGCTGCCAAGTGGATAAGCTTTGTTGCAGCCCTTGATGTTTGACAAGCGCGGCTTGGAGTTCCGACTGTAGATTGCCAATCTCTGTTCGCGCTTCTTCCAACCTTTCTTCCACCGCTGCCAACTGCTTCAACAACGACTGCCTCTCTTCCCGGTGTTTCGTCCTAAGACAACCCGAAACATTAACATCATCAAGTGTATCCATTCCTGCTTCAGAAATTCGTCCTAAGAATCAACGCTGTATCCGCCTAAAGTTGTGAACAAATTGAAAACCAACGAGTCGAGTTTAGGTTAAATGTCTCCCCCCCCACCCCCAAAAAAATAATAATAAAAAACAATAATAATTAAAGAACGAAATAAACTTTAATAAAAATAGAGTGAAATAAAAATAAAATGAAATATAAATACACAAAATAAACAAAATGTTACTTTGCCCAGGTCTGGTATATAATCACAGAGTATATGTATATTCTATACGCAGTTTTTAAGGGTCACAACTTTTGGCGGACTCATAACAAATTATTCTTTCCAAATTGTGCAGCTTATTCTTCACTTACGATTTTCAGTCAAGTAAACGGAAACTAGGATATAAATTACGCAGTTCAATAAATAATAAACGAGTAGTTTCTAAAGTTTAACAGGAGATGTGCGCAGAGCTTAGAAGATCAAAGACAGGAAAAGAAGAATGTTTCAACGCTGGTTCCGCCCCTTTCAAGACTCACGTCGCGTTCTTCAATTCGGCTTTCAGTCGGCCCGTATGAATTTTCAGGCTCGTAGAACTCACAAACCCCGGCCGGCCAGTACCTGCGGTAACAACCAGTTTCCCAGGTATACCCTCCACATTTTTTTTAAAGGAAAAATTGTGAAGACAAGAAGAATGAACTACTGGCGTAACTCGAACCAAAAGCTCTGGCGCCAACGTAAAACGCAAAAGATCTAATATTACTACCAACTCAAACTTCCTACGTATTTTGACGTACGGAAATAATTGAACGGAAAAGCCCTGGCGGCACAAACACTGTTCCAAAATCCATAAGAGGGCGGGGCTTGTTAAGGAAGGTGAGGGTTATCGTTACTCACGTGGCACTATGGAGCTCCGCCTGCAGGCGTGTGACGTCACCGCGTAATCCCGTGATAGTCAAGCGGTCGGCGTTGGTACGGGCAGTATCAGCTCTCTGCAATCGCAAGTTTTCTCCACGGGCGGATTCCAAGTCCAGCTGCAAAGCCTGGAGGCGTTCCTGGAGGGCGGTGTACTCTGCCAGGGCTGGACGAAGGGGTTGAAGAGCGATGACACAAAAGCGTGGCAGTTTTTTGGGAGGTTTTAACGAAAACAAAAGGAGACGCCAGAAGATTTTATGGAACAAGCACCATGCGAACAGCAACACATGCAACTACTTGAAAACAAAACAGGGAAAAAGAGAGGACAAATCGGGACGATACAACATACAGGCACAGACTACAGTAAGAAATCAAGAGAGCGAAGAAGACATGTAAGAGAGGAAGTATTGGAGAGGAAATGAGAGACGCACAAGAAGGCCGGACAAGGGTTTACCTGTATTTAGCGCTAATTTGTTCTCGTTGTCAATCGTTTGCAAAGCTTCTTCGTGTAACCGATCATGGAGTGCTAACTGGTCTTTCAAATGCTTGATTTCATCTTCGGCTATGCTTTTGGCATGCTGCAGATCCTTCTGCCAGCGTTGATGCTGCTGATTTAACTGAGTTTCCAGCTGCGAACGCAATTCCTCCTAAATTGGCAAAGGGTGCTTATTGATACATAAGAATATCAATGTTATAAACTTTCTCATATGAAAGTTTATTATTAGTGGTAAGCTCTGTAGTGAGAAACGGAAATATTTTAGATCCTAGTCCTACAATGTGTTTGAGTACTGAAAGGTGACTAAATGTTGTTGAAACGTCAAAAATTTCTTTAAAACTGAAAAGGAATGTTTAAGGTTGTCAATGTTTGTGACATTTGCTTTTTACACATTTTTACCTTATCTTTTTCGAATGAGGCGGTCAAAGATTCCTTGTCGCTGTTTAGGAGGCGGATTTGCTCTTGGAGGTTGGCTATCTGGGACAGCAGTTTGTCTTTTTCGCTTTGCCAATTCAGCAAGTTGTTTTTCGATGAATTCTGCAGGTCGGCGATTTTACGGAACAAGGTTTCTTTCGACTACAGACGAAAGACATCGTTAATTTATTTCTCACAGAATACTATAATTATAATATAATGTGCTTCTTTTGTTGCAAATTTTATATCGACAATGCTATCGAGTTACTTGGAGAATTTCATGTAGTTGAGTCGTCAGGTGAGTTTCTTTCTCTTGCATGGTGTGTAACTCCGTCTGCGCCGCGAATAAGCTAAGTTCAACGGTTTGCTTGGCAGAATTCAAGTTGGCCACTTCTTCGCGGAGTCTTCTACTCTCTTGTTCCAAATGCGCCACTTTATCCTATTCAACACACAGAGAATTAGTTAGCCAAGTCGTGTAAATCTAGTTCATGAAAACTTCGGAAAGCACAACATAGAAAACAAAAGAAATAAACAAGTTAAAAAATAAAAGAAATAAACAAGATAAAAAAACAAAAGAAATAAACAAGACAAAAAATAAAAGAAATAAACAAGGAAAAAATAGTAAACTCGTTTTACCAAGAGTTCTGACCGTTCTTTCTTCGCTAATTCTTCAGAACGAGTAGATTTATTGATTTCTTCCGTTAACAGCGTCTTCTCTTTGGACAATTGCGTGGATTGGCTAACCATTTCTTCGTACTTCGCTTCTAGTTCGTGTAACCTTCGCGTCAACTGGTGCTTCACCTCGCTCAGCTCATTCGTTTGGTTGCCCACTTTCTCTTTCTCTTCCTGGGTCACATTCAAAACCGACTGCATATTTTCCAGTCTGTCTTCCAGATGGCTTTTCGCCTTCTCAGCTCTCGCCAACTCGTCCTTCACTGTTTCAAGCTCGGATCTCAGTTCCAACTTCACAGCCGCCAATGCTGATCTGGCCGTTTCCGTCTAAAAACCCCACCAATTCAAAAATACATCAATACATCGTAACGCGATAATAAACTAGCTCAACAAAAGTTTACTTCAGTCAGTTGGGCATTCAAATTGGCTTTATCCTTCTCCGCTAAGACTAACGTTGACTCCACCGATGACAATTTCTCCCGGACTTGGATCAATTCCATCGCCCAACGCTGGGCCTCCACTTCCCATTCCGATTTCGATCTTTTAGCGGTTCCTAGGGTGCTTTCCAGCTCCAATTTCTGTTGTTGTAAAGAATCGCGCACGAGCCGCAGGTCTTCCAGTTCATTTTGGGCCAATCCTAACTCTTCCTTCAAACTTCTGTTCGTGTCTTCTAACGTAGCGATCCGTTCATTACTATTAAGATTTTATAGGCATTAGAAATATTGGAAAATTAGAAAAACTAAAAAAATAGAGAAAAATGGAAAAATAGAGAAACATGGAAACATTAGAGACAAATGGTCCAAATTTCTACACATTATGTACCATAGCTGGACAGACTGTTGGCACTGCTTGAAATCGGCTTCAACACTTGCATGAGTTTCTTCTAAAGCGGTCATCTGGTTCTGCAAATCACACTTACTCTTGTACAACTCTTCTTTATCCCTCCGTAAGCCAGTCACCTAAAGAAACCGATGGATTTAGCCAAACGATTTATAAAACAAGAAACACTTTTGTACTTCAAGGTTGTTTTTCTGTTGTGAAGTCTCGTAAGTGGCTATTTCTCGCTTACTGGCTTCCAGTTCTTGAGTTAATTCCGCGATCTTCAAGTTGAGACCATCGTGGTCAAAAGAAGCTTGCGCTAACTGGTCGCGCAATTGGTGCAATTCTACATCCGTGGTCATTCGAGAAGTCTCTAACGTTTCTACATGATGCTTGTTGTCCGTTAGTTGCTTCCGTGCTTGCTCCAATCTAACCTACGAAAAAATGGCACATTCCAATATTTTAAACGTGAAAGGCAAATTTTAGAATTGGACACTAATTATCGTTTGGGACTCGTCGGTAGAAAACTTGCCTGCAGTTCCTGGACTTGCTGCTTTCGGCGGAACAAGGCTGCTGCGACGGCTTGGTGCGTGCCCTCGGCCAGTTTGGACACGCCTCCAGGGACGGCTTCACCCGCATTCGGAAGCGGAGCTGGCGAAGCTCGCGGAGTACGCGGAACACGACTATGATGAGAACCCATAGATCAGTAAGAGTTCTCGGTGGGCAGAAGACTGTACCAACAAACTTTCCTTCTCATTCTTTAAATACGTTCTTCGACAAAAAACATGCAAAATTTTGTTTACAGCCCGTCCTCGACTTAATCCAAGAAAACTTTCTGGGGTTAGAAGGCGAGTTTATGTACAATTAAGGGATTTACGAGCTTTGCGTGCGAGTTTAACTCCATAAGGCCTGTTTAATTCTAAAAGCAAACTTTAAAATGTTTCAGTAATAAACCTCTTAGCGATAAAGTGTAAAAGGACAGGAAAACATCGACGTTTGAAGTAAAATGTTTGAATTCGAGGGAAGTTAAGCAAAGAACTTCCCACCTTGGAAGTAAAGGTGAGCGGGGCACGTCCAGCGCTGCGGAAGATTCGTCCAATTCTTCGATACTGTCGTCCACGAGGAGTTGGCTAATGGAACGTAATACGGATTGCATAGCAATGCATTCTTCCTGAACACGGTACATGACCGAAAGCTGCCCTGATTGCATTCCATTCTTTGTTTCCTGTACAAAATAACATTACAATTAAAACTAAAAATAAACTTTCAGCATATTAAAAAATAAACAGATATTACAGAAATAAACAAATCTTACAGAAATAAAAAACAAAATCTTACAGAAATACATAAATATTATAGAAGTGAATAAAAATTACAGAAGTGAATAAAACTACAGAAAGAAACGAAAACTAAAGAAAGAAACAAATATCACAGACATAAACAAATAGTACAGAAATAAATACATGGAAAACAACTATACAAATCAACGTCGAACAATCGTCGTTGTTTGTCTTCAAACTTTAAAATAAATAAAAATATATAGAGATAATAAATGAATCAACCAAACTAAATAATGTTAAAAACTAAAAGACTTTAAGTAACTGAAATATCAGAGTATACACAGCGAACATTTTCATGAAAGGAATTGAGAGATGTAGAAAAAAAACAAAGATAAAAAAGGACGATTAAGAATTCTTACCACTTCTGACAAACTTTCCGTAACTTTTCTTATGACTTCTTCCTTGTCATTTAGTTTCGTATCCAACTCCTTTTTCTTCCGCGCCAGACTATCGATCTTCTCCATCAAGACTGTTTTTTCCACCACACCTTGGTTCAAATCGGCTTGCAAATTCTGGAAACTCTCCCAACACGCTGCCATTCCCGCCTTTATTGCCAAAAAAGAAAGAAATAATTAGACCGTGAAATAAAATTAAATGCACTACAAATCTTCCCCGCTAATTATTCGCGAAAACAGACCTAGAATTGCAGAAAACGTCAACTAAACCTTAGCCAATCTTTCTTCCGCATTCATAGAAAGTTTTCCTGCCACAAATTCCTAACCGAAAATGCATAGTAACTTCTAACCAAGTAACATTAGGAATTTAAACTCGCCACGGCAAGATCCAGTTAAATTTGGACACGAAATAACTCAATATTCCCCTTCAACCACAAAAAGTCAACAATAGCCCCAACAAAGGGCCCCCGCTTCCCCTCGCCCCCGCACACGCACACACGAAGACAAACCAACCCCACAATAGAAGGGACCATTAAACCTCCGAGCTATACAAACTGATTCTAATCAACTTTAATCTGTGTAATCATTCCTTAGCCGTAGACATTCAGCCGTAACCGTAGGAAAATCCGTTTCCTTGGTTGGGCCAAGGTTTTTCTTCAGAAGGCATAGCCATGGAAACGTGGGAAAACGTCCCAGAGGTTAAATCAATTTTCACCCCCTTTGGGACGTCTGACTTTACACACATGCAGGTGCACGCACACACGGATGTATCATTATCCGCGGTACTGGACATGCCAAAGAACAATAATCCCGTGGAGGAATAGTAATTTTACAGAACTTGAACGCGAGAAAACCTTTCCTTGCCAGCGACTTTATGAACTTTTAAATATTTGAACGTTTCGATTTAAATATTATTGATGTAAAATTATATAAGTACTTGGCGCGACACTGTCTTGAAAAAAGACAAAAACAAACAGAACTTACGCAAACTTATCGGACGACTTCAGTTGTACTGTATTAATGTCTTATTTTTTCTTCTTTGGTTCTTAAAATTCGTAATAGGTTGGAAATAGCTCTGACGGATCAGGCAGAAATTGCTTCGACTGCTTCACGCTTGCGTCATTTCTCAATGTACTGCATTTCTTTTCCATATTTATATTTCCTCTCAATTTAATTACTATAATAATTAAATATACAATATATAGTAATAGGTATTTAACTATCTAAAATAAATATTTATATATCTATAATAAATATTTAAATACGTAAAAAGCATCACATTGGGAGCCTGCGTAAGAATGAATACGTACTCCATCGTTGCAAGTGGGGCAGGCGTTTTGGCTGCGCAAGTTCCCAAAAGTAGATTGCGCTAATTTGGCCACGGCAGTCAATTCTTCCGAAAACCCTTTGAGGTCTCGATCGATCCCGGTTTGCATGTCCGAGTACTCTTTGCGGAAAGAAACGATCTGCCACCACAGCGCCGTATACTTTTCATGGTCCGCGTAATGACGATCGTAATACGTCTGGGTGAGAATTCAATGAGAACGCAGCAACGTAGCTTTATAGTACAATACGCATGAACTGGGGGACGAAACCAACGCAAATTCATTGACGATCCCTTTTTTTACCTTGGCTTCCTTCTGCAGTTCTTCTTCGCGACATTTCCACTCTTCTTCTTTGATCTTCAACTCCGCGTCGAGTTTCAGCAAATTACTGGCTAGGGACTGGCTCTCTTGCGTACAACGCTCCAACTGTTGGTTCAAGTCCTCGTTTAACGCTGTCAGTTTGTCCGCTCTGTGTCAACGACATACGCACGGAGATATGTAAGCCGAGTTGTAAACTTAATTGCATACCGAAATTTGAAAGGAAATTCAATTGCATATCAAAATACACGAGAAAATGGTTTAACATAAATATTTCATGCAACTTACTTATATTTAATACAAAAATTGTACCATACAAGAATTTACGCAAGACGGAAAAGAAACGAAATGAAATAAACGTCTAAATACGTCAGAAAATTACTTAAAATGTATATTTAATGCGTGGATCCTAAACTTACACAATACAAGAATAGAAGCAAAACAAGAAAGGAAAAAACAAAGGCTGCTAGAATAGGAAATAAGGAAAAGGAAAGAAAGAAAATTAACAGAAAAATGAACGGAAGTCCGAAGGCAAGAGTAAAGACAAAGCTATCAGTAATTAAGAGCTCAAGTGGACGAAAAAGGGGGCCTGTGTCACTTGGTACCTTTCTTTTTCTTGTATGAATCTTTGCATCATCGCATTCTCATCCAAGCCACTGTTGCGCTCGTAGTTCTGCAGACGGAAGCTGAGCTCCGCGTACTGTTCTTCCAGTTGCTGGTAACTCTGACGCTGTTGGAGCAGTTTTTCTTGTAGTTTCTGGGCCACAATTTGCTGGCGCTGTTTATCTTTCTGACACGCTTCCAACTGTTTGCGTAAACTCACTCGCTCGTCGTCCTAACAAAGAGCACACATTTCAAAGGTGGAAAGGCCAAGAAATAGTACGGCAACAACAAACGAAAGAACGAAAGCCAGGAATGAAACCCGAGGTAACCAAAAGTGTCAAGCGTTGGGGCCCCGAGTTATTGTCCTTTGAAAACCATTATGTTGGAAGGGTTTCAGGGCCTTACATTGACTGGAAGGACGGCCGTGATCGCACTGGCTTCGAAGACCGGCGTCGGTACATTGTAGTCGAGCGGACTGCTGGTGCGCAATTCACGGCCCATACCTGACAGCGTCATAATTTCGGTGGAGACTTCCGAGTCCGGCATTTCAGGGCACGTCACGTAAATGCTTCCGCTATCTTTCAGCTGATCGTCGCCGTTAATCTTCAAAACTGAGGACGGAAAAAGGCAAACACGCTTGGGTCACCCAATTTAAAAATCACGTAAACCATCATTTCAAAACTTGCACGAAACCTTATCCAAATATCCCAGCAATACGACACTTACAATACTTTAAGCTTACAAAAATTCCAGTCGATAAATCTGCGCTAAAACAGCTATTTACTGCAAAGTAAATATGTAAAATCAAAAACATGAATAAGTACTTGTGGGACATGACACAATTTAGAAGCACGCACCTTGCCAAAAAACATAAAAAAAGGAATAATGGATGTCTCAACGCTCTAAATACAAAAGGATTTCTATAGTATTTAAAGGTATATTTCTCCTGAAAACCAAACGTTTCTATGATATTAATATCTAAATAACCCGCAAGCTATGGAACATTGGTCATTGTTTATCACGAGTTCTCTAAAGTTCCTTTACAAGAAGCATAAAAGGCTAAAAGCAACGCTTAGGGGCGAAAATTGTTATAAAGAGAATAACTGTTCTTTTGACACAGATGGTGTTAGGACAGTACTACTAATAATTGGCCTTTTGTCTCTTTATGTTTTCATACCGACGATTTAAGTCCACCATAAATCAATACAGAAATATTTGATTGAATTTTATGAATTAATGGATTCTTTTAAATGCCATCGTAGGCATCGCCTATTGATGACTGAATGTCATTTTTGTTATACGATTCTAATACTGGGAATTGGGAAAATAATCCAAATAATTTATTATAACACAATCCATTGACAAGTTTACTTATGAGGAAGAGTCTACGTCGAATCTGTAAAATAGGAGAGCATTTGATTTCAATAATCGTTCGCTATAACTTTTCCTTTCTCCAAGCATACTCGGAGAACAGCTGCTAGGACAATTTTTCATCTTGATTCAGACCTGACTTTTAATACAGACAATTTAATAGCGAGCTACAGTTTGTATTAAATGGAAATATCATTTTTTTAAAAAAAGCTATAGAAAAGTTATCAAAAATTTAAGTCCGTACAAGGTAGAGCGAAAACAAACTCGTTTACAAGTAAATGCTGCAAAATGAGAAATTTCCATGAAAGCTAAAACCAATACACAAATACTAAACAGAAATAATGTCTCATTTAGAGTTTACTCGACTAAATTTGCACACTGTTCTCCTATACCGCAAAATGAACAAGAAAGGCTTACACTCAGGCGATGGCGTTAACGATGGCGATCCCAAACGATGCGTAATGATCGACACCAGTTTTTTGACAACAGGTACGTTTTTCCCTCCTTCGTCCACCAAAAGCTTCACGTCTTCTTCTCCTTCGCGCAAACTTTCTTGCAAGCGCTACACAAAACACACCAGTCAGCAACGAGTTAATTATCAAAAGAACTAGCAAAACATCAAATAAACTTGGTAAGAAAGACCTCCAATACAACATCAAAGACTTGTCACAACTATTCGTCAAACTAATGGCCCCCAAGAAAACCTTCCAATTGTCCCTCCTTTTTTTTCTCTTCCCTTGCCTCCTCAATTCAAACCATTGCTCATCAATCTTGCGTCCCCAGCAGTGTCCGTGACAGGTTTCTCGCGTGTCTCCACTTTTTCTTTCTTCCCGTAACCTCATCAGCTTGGCAAGTCCCCGAGAAATTCGCCCCACAACTTTTGCGTTCAGCCAAGTCTCAGGGCCTTTTATCATGCCTCTCTTGTAAATAAACAGAGAAAAATCGCGTTCAAATCACACTGACACGCTTTTTACGTGCTGTTAATCCCCTTGCCCCTGGCTTAACTCCTCCCACCTTCACACGCTCTTTTCCCTGTCAACTTCTTTACGACACCAACGATCCATAAAAAAACGTCATGGAGAAAGCTTGTTTGACGTTTAACCTGGTAAATTGGGGCACGGGAACGCGCCATATTAGGTGCGTTCACGGTCGCTAGCGGATCAGGGTGGGGCAGCGACTCGGATTCCGTCGAGGACTGCATGTTCAAGTGGCCAAACGGAAACGGAAATCCTTCCACCGAGCTTTGGGAGTTGAATCTCCCCAGCTCCGCCTCCTTCGTCACTCGCGGAGCCGGCAGAGGCCGATGAGTCCCAGCTTTGTCAGTACTCAGGTGCGGTGTATCGGCCGCCAAGGTGTCGTCACTCTCCCCGCCAGATTCCGTCACATCCGGAGTGGATTCGAAAGATAACGCGCGACTGGACACGGAAGTCGAAGGACTGGGCGCTGATTGGGGGTTCACGGTCCTGGATTTAATCGCCGGAGGCGCATTCCGCGGGCTATTCACGTTCCCACTTCCCGGTACTAAAGAATCGGCACTGGCTTTCTTGGCAGCAGGTGCTTTTTTCTTTAAAAGTGGCGGAACGGGCGGCGACGGCAGAGTACTGCTACTACTCGACACTTCGGAAGTGATTTTCTGGGAGGGAAGCGACTTGGAGGACACGGTGCCAGTACTGGGCTTGTTAGCCGGCGTGGGCGTTGAAGTTCGACTGCTTTTGGCAGAGGAATTGGAAGATTTCGAAGCTCCGGGATGATCGGCGGTAGCTCCCGAACTGGAACGGCTCGTCACGCCGAGATTGGGCGCTTTCTTACGATTCATTTTACGACCCTGCTCGTAATTCCGAGTCGGACTGTTCCTGATACACGACAGCGAAAGACAATTGAATTGGGCAATTATGGCAGTCCGTGAAAGCTAGCAGCGACGGTCAGCAAGCACCACGAAGAAAAAGGGAAAAAAACACGCCCGAAAAGACGGAGAATCTGGTCACTGACGAGGCAGAGCCAGTACTGACCACCACCCACCCCCAAGATTCCGCCCCAGGCTGAGGTTTTACCCACAGTTCGGGGAAGGGCCAGAGGGTGAGAATGAAAGCGTAGTGGAATTCCGGGACAAGACTAAGCCAACAGACCGGTCACGTTGGCCATGCAGGGGGGGGCGGAGCGTGGCTTTTCCGTTTACTGGTGGCATCCTACTGCACTTGGGTTACACCTTACCCTTCTGGCGGGCGAGTACCAGCTGAGGGTTGCAGCGTGTCATAGGCTGGGCTGGCTCGTTTCTAGCCTTGGATTCATTTCCACGGGCTTGTGAAGTCAATTCTTGGTTGTCGTCATGACGACCACAAAAAGAGGAACAGAATGGGCAAAGTATCTGGCAGGAGGTTGCTAATGGACGGGGGGAGGGTTTCTGCTAATCAATCCCAACCCACGTCGACGGACCAAACTTAGGCTACGTTTTACACAACCTTTCGCTGGAGAATTTGGAAGCACCTTGGGAAGTTTAGAAAAATAAAAACGGCGACGAAGAGGGTTTGGTCCAACTTTGAGGATCGATATCACCGATTGCGGTTCGCCGATTTTTTCTTTTTGTACATTTGTCTTTGGCTTTCGTCCTTTGACGGTATATTCTCCATTTTTGTGTGCATTTTCGAAGTTTCGGATAGAAGGTTACTGAGCTAGTTGATGACGTAGGTGGTGACTACAGCAATTTGTGATGACTGACATTGTCAAATACCCCTTCAGTATCTAATAGGAGGGTTGTTGTGACTTTCCGATTCTTGCTGCAGTATTGGGTCGCTGAAATCGAGCATACTGTCTGCTGTCGAACTCTTTATTTTTGGTTTCGTAGACACCTTCATTATGTATTCGTAAGTAACGGATGAGACTCAGTATTGTGGTACATATTACGAATATTCCGGTACATAACAGTACAAAAATAGAGTCAACATAGCGCTCTTGTCTATAATTAAAAAAAGCCAACTGTAACTTGTTAGTGAATAAAGAAATATAACTGTCAAAGAAACGTCAGCACAGAGCTGTGGACTTAAGTCCGGTTTCAGACAGTTTTTGTAACGAAGACAAGGCTTAATAGTTATGACAAGCTCTTCTGGCACTGATTTGAACTTGATTTGGAAGGAGCTTAAATACAAAAGTGGAATTTTTCTGAGCCGGCTTGAAAGCTCTTTTGCGGAATATTCCACAGGGAAAACAACACCCTTGTTACCGTTTTCGCTTCATGACAGAGTAGCAACAAAAGATTCTGAAAGCAGTTGGTATTCTTTTGACTTTTCCCCCGCTTCTTTTGACCTTTTCCTTGTGTATCTTCTTAGAGTGTTTTCACACTTTCGACATTGTAATGAACCACACATTGAAATTCAATGTGAGATTAACTAGGCTAACCATCTAATTCAAAGATTCAATTAGAAGGCCAGCCTACGTACTCGATAGTCAACATCTGAGCCTGGCAAAACATGGAGGGACATTGCATACACAGCTATTTCTCCTTAATAAGGGTTATTGTCTCACTGACATCAGCTTCAAAGAAAACGAAATTTGGCTACGGAGGGAAAATATTAAGCTCCGAACGAGCCAGGACGACACCTGAAGTTTTGGAAAACTTTTGTTTATAAAAGGAGTAACAGCTTTGATATATAAATATGTATAATAGGTTAGAAGCCGTTACTTTAGTATCTTTTATGGAACTAATGGATTGTATGCAAAGGCTTGAATCAGTCAAATTCACTAAAAGAGCTTGAAATTGATCGAAGTTCTTTTATCTCTAGACGTGATTTTGATTAGGACTTGCATCTGTGGTGTTATGAAAGCTTGGATTTGTCATAATAAAAAGGAATGGTCTTGGATTTTGTTGAATCTCATTTTAGGGCTTAGTCACCAGTCTGCTTTGAAGTTAAGCAGTACTCTGTTCATTATTCCGATTTGCGGAAAGTACTGCAAGTCGAAGCTAGTGTCAAAGATATAAATCTTTTCAACAAGCCAATAGAGTAGTCGCTTTCTCACGTGTCTCCTTGCATGTAATTACCTTTGTCGGTCATTACTTGCTTGGAAGACTTCATGCTCTCTCCCTCATTTCTCCACTCCGCTAGCAAAGCTGTTCATTTCCGAGCCCACGACCGCACGAGGCGCTTCGTGCCAGGTGCACAGTGACCTTTCTGTAATCAAAGGAACCCGGTCTTCTTTGCCCCCTGTATTGAACTTGCCAACAACAAGTTGAGTCAAAGAAAGCACGTCACGGGACGGCTTTTTATCTTGTCACACATTCTACACACCTCGGCAAAGAAATGTCATAGTCAGTACTACGTTCTTCGACCGAGAACTCGTACAGGAACTGGTTCTAAATATAGTCAACACTGGATCTTTGCTACCCGCGCCTACTGATACAAGTCTTTCCAGACAAAGGGAGTTAAGGAGTGTACAAATGTTTACCTTAGACACATCTTCTAATTTGTCCATTCGTTAATACGCTCCAGGAGTTTGCCCGCAACAAGCGAAATCTTTCCATTACATTCGCAGAAAAGTAAGTTTCCGTTGTACACGTTCGAGTAGCGCTTTCGTTTGTTTTGGATCGTAGCAACACAGGATGAAGTAAAGGTATCTACAAACAGCTCATAGATGGCGTGTAAGCAGTTCTCTAGCAGCCGAGGGTTCAGTTCGAAGCGGGTTGTTTGAATATCCACACTTGCCTTTTGGATAGCATGACACGACTTTAATAAAAAAAGCAGCAGCCTTCGGGCAAAACGAATATTTTCGTTATTTCTTCACCGGCGCACAGTAGCGTTGTCGAAATATTCCAGCTACCCACTACAGTCAATGACTACGTGTAACTGAAAATGTCCCAAGTTGGCATATTTAACCAGAAGATTTTCAACACATCTGACGTTGTCGACGTGTCACCAAGGAATTCATATTTTTATTAGTTTTTTATTACTCCATTCTGATGCTAATCATAAGCACGAAAGCATCGCGTGCAAAAAATCATGAATGAAACATACACAGACGCACGAGTGTTAAAACCCTAACTTTCAAATAATAATTAAAAATACCTAACAAAGGAGGGAATGGAACGCCTACAAGAAATTAGAGAATCCCACAACTCATTTTATTGACTAGAGCTGCTACTTAAATGACGAAAAGAAATTAAAAAAAAAGAATAATAATGTCCAGGGATCACTAACTCAACTATGGAATGCAAAGTTATCTCACACAATTGCTACTGTAACTAGTTAAAGGGGGCGTGTCCAGGGAATTGGGGTTCATTAACACTTTGTTATTGAAAAAAAGCTTGAAAAACTGTGCTGCATCGAGAAACTGTTTTCCGATAATCACCGCCCGCCCAAAAGCCGAGCAAGAAATTAGGAAAAATAGCTACCATGAAAGGAAAAGTTTTTTTTGCGATTAGAGAAATTGCTAGGCAAAGTACAACGAAAAAGAGGACTTGGTGAATCGCTCAATGATCTCCCTTTCTTTCACCTTCCTTGTCCTATTCAATAAATCCGTTCCCCGTTTTAATATTGGCTATATCTAGATGCAGAAAATCAGCTAGCATTTTATTGCCAAGTCCGACTTGTTTGTTTGAGCAACGCCATTCCTTTTTTTATGAAGTTGAGAGTCCCGTAGCGGAAAAGTTCGCTGAGTCTTTCAATACCGCTGTTGAAACTCATGGTGCCAGCGATTGAAGTCAACATGCAGGACTACGATCGATCCAGTGGCTAATCCAGCCATCAAATACCTATATAAAATAAAAACATAGTTAAAATCTGAAATCACAACAACACCAGTCAAGTAAAGCTTAGAAACCGAAACTCAAACATGAAAAATAACTAACTGACAATTATGATTAGTAATAACTGATACGCTGTGTATTCCATTCCCAATGATTCCACAGTTCCTCAACACTGCATGTTTTATTACTTTAGTACGATTAATATAATTTCCTGTATAAAACTAATTTTTTACATTAGTTTTTAAGATATATTTTCAATCTATTCTTCCATTCACTTTTTTATGTTTTAACTGCTTGAATTTATCCTTTCAAATACATAATAATTGGATGCCTGACCAGTATGGACATCTGCGATGAATAATAGCTAATAATTATTCCGAGAAAGAAAAGAAAGGATCAACTAAAAGTGTGTTGTGTTGGCCTTACTTTTGATCATGTGACAAAGCCAAGGATCGAACAGCGCTATCGCAAGCCGGGTACGCGTAGAGCAGGGCTAGCGTAAAGAGACGCCATACTTCCACGATTCCTCGTTCTCCCGCGGTGATTAAATACTCGCCGTCGCGACTCAGAACCATGCACTGTTCCCAAAAAAGACAAAATTTGTTTTCCAAAGCTGATTACGAGCGCTCCTTTCTCAAAAACATATTCAACTGCTTTGAAAGTTTATGTTTCGAATTATATGATCATAGATTAAGTACCTGTATGCTGTCAGAATGAGACACGTGTCGCAACCGTTTGCCGTTTAGACCAAACGCGGCCACATTGCCTTTATCATAACCCACGGCGACAAGACCTTCCCGGGAGAGGACGATGGTTTGCGGCCCGTGGAATCCCAGCGGGCTCTCTAGTGTCCGTAACAAGTCACCAAGTGTAGTGTGTATCAGCACGCAACCCCCTAAACACAAAGAAAGGGAATTAGTTCTTGCAACTTTGTGAAACTTATTCCTTAGTTTATCCACTGAGTACTGACTTCAATATTCGTATCAACATAAAAAGCATCCTTGCTTTCTTTTCTCTGTTTTCTTATTTATCACGTATTTTTCACCAGTTTTTATTAATAAAATACTATCTATTACATATTGCGAATTATTATTTATTGATTTATAGTTTACCAAACACTAAGAGTTATTTACTATTCTGTAAAAGTTATTATTCCTCGTTTACGTTTGTTTTAGCTTAAATAATGCGATGTAGGGATTAACGAACAAGCCGATTGTTGTGCATATTATTATTAGTATTATTAGTATTAATATCTATTGGTATATTGCGAAGTTTTATTTATTGATTTATAGTTTAGCAAACATTAAGCGTTATTTATTATTTTGAAGAAGTTTATTATTCCTCGTTTATGCTTGTTTTACCTTAAAGAGTAGGGATTAAATGAACAAGCCGGATATTGTTCATATTATTCCTATTCTTGTTATTATCATCCTTCTTCTTATTATTATTATTATGTAATTGAATATATTATACCTTGACTGCCACTGACCACTAATCCCATCTCCGCCGATACGGCTAAAGCGGCAATTGGAGACTCGTGTCCAGTTAGTGTCGCTCGGGGCGTGGGCGTTTCTCCCTCGCCGACGATCGTCTGCGTACGAGCGTTCCAGTGCCACAGGAGCACGGTGCAATCTTCCGAGCCGGAGACGACGTAACAGTCTGAGGTTACGTTGCATTCCGAGCGACTGAGGCAGGTGACGATTCCAAAATGGCCGTAGATAATTTGAACGATTTTGGCTACAGCAAATAATCGACAATTGAGTTATTGGAATGATGCGTGCGTGTTGGCTCTCATGCTTACCTGTATCGGTGGCAAACACGCGGAAGCTGTTATCCCAAAAGCCGCACGCGATCAAGAACCTCGAATCCACCGTGGTAACAAAGCAATTGGAACGCAAACGAACCTTCTGGCTAAAATTATCGCCCAAGTGTCTCCGGGCCAAAAATCCACTTTGGCTGTTGGTAGACGCTACAACAAAAAACAACGACATTGTTTTCAATACACATCCCGACAAATAACGACGTAAACATAATTCTTTTTTTCTCAAAATATGTGACAAGCAAAAGGGTGAGCGTGAGTTTACCTAAGACAGGGTCCATCGAAAGGGGCAAGTTGGCCATGATGGACTGGGGAGATTCTCCAAAACTGGGGGAATTGGGGTTGCCTAAGAAATCCCCTGAAATTAATAACTGCAATAACTTTGCTGCAAAATTTTAACGTCAATAACCAATAAACAAGACAACAAGTTTAGACCGTAACTTTCAACTTGGGGGCTGCAATACATAAATAGAAAGGTCAAAGAAAAGAAGAGTCTACCGGCATAGGCTGGATTCCAACGGTTGACGGCAAACTGTTGATTGGCGGTGACCGAAACTACGGACGGGAGCGGCAATTGGGGGTACGTGTTGGCAGACAAGTGGACCACAGCCGCGTTCGATAAAAACTTCATGGCCATGCAAACATCTTCAGGTGGAGCCGTAAACATCATCGGCGACTGTTTTTCCAAAAAAATAAACGAAAAAAAAGAAGAAAATGAAACAAAAAGGAGCAGAGACACTGTAAAAGTGACGCACCAGCGTTGCTAGGGGGGATTCCAACATTTCTTTTAGGGTAAACTGTGTAACTCTTTCAAAAATGCAACCATAAACATTTATAAAACGCGAATGAAAGAAAGCAAGTTTTATTACAAGCTTGGACAATAGTTTTATCAGCGCAGATGGTCTTGTTTTTTGCCAAAGTGAACGCGGTTATGGCTTTATTATGTTTTTCCTATCTCGACAGGTGCCCGATGGAAATAATTACATCTCCTGCACTAGTTGGCAATCGAAGATGGTAACTCTTTCACTTGCACGTATTGGATTACGTTTGGAATACAAATGAGTCGATCGTAATTAAGTTCTCTTGGAATACAATTTTCGAGACCAAGGAAAGAGTTCCAAAGAAGAGGGAAATCGGTATTACCAGGTGCATAGCAGAACTCCTCGGCGGATGAGGTTCCATTAACAGCTGCGAAGGCGTTTGGCCAAAGCTGCGAATTTGATTTTCCACTGCCTAAGCAAAACAAAATGTACTGATATGAAACATTTCTTTCAACTCGACTGGGTTCAAATATAAAAGTGATTAAATTTTATTAATTTTTGTTTGCGTCAAAAGATACGAAAAAAATAGAAAAAGGGGTAAAAAGAACGAAGATAACGTACTTCTCTCATTATGGGATCAGCAATGGACTCCAAATCGACGCTACCTTCGTAAGTCAGGTAATAAAAGACATTTGTGGCCCGGATAGCTTCAGGACCTGTTTCAGGAAAACATGAAAGATTAAAGATTCACAACACGCTTGGACAACTTACATTGAAAATTACAAGCTTACAGCTTATGATACTCACGAATTAAAAGCAGAAATGAAACAAAGGGTAATTCTAAGCATATGTTTATCACTATTTATTGACCAAATAAAACTAGGCCTCTGTGATTTTTGTATTATTTCGTAAGGCGTAGGCTTTCGCCTGTGGCCCTTTCTCCACGACTATAACAATTATTTAGGTTGATCTGATCTTTGGGTTGGAGCATTTAGTAAAATTTAGTAAAAATGATCAGATACATTTCACAGTTGTACTTGCACCTTTCGCAGGTCGTTGGCAATAAATTCTTTAATTGTCGGAGCTACTCAGAAAACGGTTAATTTGTTCAGTACGGGAGGTGAAGGTACCCACATGTGTAGACGTGTGTGAGCTCGCCTGTACGGCACCGAAACCATTACTAGCTCATTAATCATGCGTCAACGCTACGCACTAGATCAAAATACCCAAAGCTATTATTTCACACACGGAGAGCACTCGCTTCCTAAAACTCTTAACGCAACTTCAACTTCATCAAGAAACAATTAATCACCTCCTTTTTTCCACCGAGTCCTGAAAAAAGTTCACAACTAGCTTTCTTAAACACCTACTTCCTCGTTTCATATTACTAACACACACCAAACCCTCTTCCAGAACAAAAA
The DNA here is from genome assembly GCA_020615345.1 of Triops cancriformis. Classification (NCBI taxonomy): domain Eukaryota; kingdom Metazoa; phylum Arthropoda; class Branchiopoda; order Notostraca; family Triopsidae; genus Triops; species Triops cancriformis. The sequence continues at coordinate 29,186 of JAHZNP010000686.1, forward strand.
AATAAAGAAGTAACCTTCCTTTTTGGATCAATTCCTTCTGACCCTTCAAAAATGATCCCAACACTAGAATACCATTAGCAGCCGAAGAAAGTAATAAATAACAATAATGAAAGCAATACGCAGATAAACTAAAGTGAGACACAATTAAAACAGCAAATATAATACGTAGTATAAAGTTATTATGGAGAGCAATAAAAAACACATGTTCTTCTCTACTCGTTCAAGAAATACTAACAAATGCAAACTCCCAAGTGAAATCAAACTATGAGTCAAGAAGTGACTCGCATAACTTCTTCCTCCCTTTCTTTAAAAGTGTACAAATAACTGTAAATGGAAACTGACTAAAAGATACAGGTATCCATCAACAGGAAGACCTACTGTGAATATATTTAAAATAAAAAATTATACCAGTCAGCAACGAGCAAACGTAGTATAGTTTCCACAGAAATATTATATCCAAAAAACTGACGTAATTTCTTTGAATACAAAACACATTTATAATACAGAAGAGTCCACTTAGTTTCAAGTAATATATGAATTAAACTCAAGTATCAATGGCTTAAAAGTAAGCTGTTGATCAAGGAGTGATTTCTAGACAAGGAAAACTCTGGACAATTAGTTCCGGCCAACTTGCGGAAGTAACCGGTTCACCTCATTTGAACGAATATATGATCTGAGAATTAACCGAACGCCCTATGGCCCAAAGAATGTTAAACTGCACTCGCTTACGGGCTATTTCTAGAAGAAGTAAAAAAAAGTCGGTCTATTTTAACGTAAAATATTTCTTCCCATATTTAATACACATAAAAATATAAAAGATTGTTTTTATTCTAATCAGTATTTCCCGCTAAGAAAAAGAGGCACCTCGGATAACCTCACAGTCCGCGTAACTTCACACTGGCTGATCGGTCCCAAGCCTACGAAGTTAAGGCCACTGTATATCAATTTCTTTTTTTTGTGTGAAACTTCTATGTGAAGCTGTCATGACGGTTTTTGTGAAAACCGTAAAACATTTCAAAAATGTTTCTGACAGTAAAGGTAAAGATCACAGAATCTGGAACACAATCAGGGGAACCTTAATTTTTCGCATTTCATCGAGAAGTCGTAAACTTTGTTGAATTCCTCATAATTACCTATAAGATTTTTTTGCAAAAAGTTTTGTTGGTTGGGTTCCAGATTTTATAATCTTCACCTTTAACTTGTCAAAATATTTTAGAAACATGTTACGGTTTTCGCGAAAACCATCATGAAAATTTCCCATAGATGTTGCCCATGAAGAGCGAAAACCGTCTCTTACGGACATTTACATGGAAAACTTGCGTGGACGATTGTTGTATATACTACTTAATGTTTCTCGAAGAGATCTAGGCAGTAAAGTTTTAATCGATAATCCCTAGAACCGTACGAAGATATATCTTTTAAAAGGCCGGCAAAGATAATTTACAATTGTTCAAGGAACTTGTCTGCTTTTTCCCAAACTTCTGAATTGCGAAAGTTCCTCCACTTTACATCTAGGCTTTACTAATTTCAAAATTTAGGTTCAAAATTATGAAAAATGTGCAACAGTTATGGAAATTCGTCAACGCAATTTTCTCGTTTCTCCCTTTCCGTCAATAGAAAATAACATTAAGGGTATGTAGTGGCCTTAAACGAATTCGACTATAATTAAAAATAATATAATTTCAGAAGTTCACTAAAATGAAAGTTTTCCCAGAAAAACTTGGGCCCTCTCATTCACAACAACTGCAAATCGCTTTGTCACAGCTGCCAAAAAAGAAAAAAAAAGAAAGAAAGGAGGCGCATGTTCAATGTCGGCGCCGCTTCCGGCAGCCGAAAAACCGCAAACCAATTGGCCGCGTGTGTGGTGTTAACTATGTTTGCTTTAGGTGAAGTTAGTCTTGGGTTAAGAAGAACACGAGGGTGCAACTGAGCTTCCTAGTGGGGCCTTTTCCATCACGCCCACCCTCGGCGCATCAATGGGTCGCTTTTCGGGCCAACAACTTGAAGAAACCCGTGGACTTGGCCTGCTCGGAAGTATCCTGGCCCAAAGAATGCGTGTTCGAGCCCGAAGGAGAGACAGCGTCCAGGCGCCGGACTTCGTTACCGCCGTCCGCCACCTTTCCTCCTTCCTCCGCCACTTTTTACAGGACACGACGCTACTTTCGTGTCGTGTCGCTTACAGTGTCGTTCATTGAGAAAGACCCTCGTTGACGTGGGTCGACTTAGGTCTGGTTTTCATTTACAAGAGGTGGGGTGGGGGGGAGTTACAAGTGGCCCCAACAGGGTAAACCACCCTCGGTTTCCCCCGCGGTTTTTGCTCGTCCTTCTCAACCCAAGAACAGGACTCGGAAGTGAAGGGAGTAACTGGCCTAAGTGGCTTCTTGTGTTTTCTAAGATGGTTTTCGTTTACCCAAAACGATTTCCAACCTCTTTTTTGTCACTTTTTCAAGTAAAAAAAAGGAACGGAAAAACGTGGAAAAAAAGAAAGGGAGTTAAACTGTGTAGCCAAACAATGACGGAAAAGGGTACAAAATCTCAGCAACATCCATAGCTATGATAATAGCAGTCCAATGTTGTATAATAATACAAAAATGCCACTTACAATTCTTTTGTAAGTGGCGTCTGTAACGTAATTGTTACAGATTTGTTGTCGGAGACCGCCGCAATGTGATTAATGCTACGGTGCAGCTATGCATTGTAGACGGGAATCACATGCTAAAAGAGTCAGTAATTTTGCCAAAACTACTCAGTATTTAATTAAACTATATCAATAGTAAAGTTTTGGAGTGTATTATCAGTGCACATCGTCGAGTTTTTTCAGCAGAAAGTTTTTGATCAATTTGTGAAAAGCAACGTAAATTTCTACTATTTTTGGAAAAATGATTTTTAAATATTTGGTCTCAAGGTATACTAAAGCACCGTACATTATTTCTTGATTTCTTCGCGAAAACGGGATTCAAATTCCGCCGGTTAGTTTTAGTGTCATCCAAATAGTTTTCTGAAATTTCCTAGGAAACAATTCTATAAATAAAGTCAAATTTGCATTCCGTTATCGGCAAATGAATACTTTTAAGTGGCTCTAATGAATCTTTTGATCGAATGTTTGCAAATGCTTTTCGACGAAAGACTAAGATTTTACTCCCTTTTTGTCAATTTACGAAGAAGTTTTTAAAGAAAATCTCGACGATTTGCACTATATATTATGATCTAAAACTTTACTGTTACGATTTTTTATGAAATACTGAGCAATATCGACGAAATGGCTACGCCGTTCAGCATGTGATTCTCCAGTACCACGCTTGGCTGCACCGTAATGCGTAATAATAAAGGACACAGTCAAATCCCAATTACTCTTGCAACTGTTCCAATTGATCAGAAAAAGCGGACGAAACGCCCTTTCAGCAAAGCTTTCTTTTTCTCTATGTGTTTCAGCTTTACAAGTGGCATATCTTTCTTATTCGTGCTTTTGTATTCTTTATGCAATGCAATATGTTTATGAGTGGGTCACATGTAAGAATAATAACACGTTTAAATGGCCATATCCATAAATCTTAAGCGAGAGTGTTGGCTAGCTAGAACATATTTCTCTGGCATCCCTTAAAAACAATTTTCCTGTTTTGAATATTAAGTCAGTACGGTTTCATTGACATTTTTTAAGATTAATGTGTTCTCTATTTTTGTTGGCTGGAATCTCAGTAATCTGTACCTTTCTATTCGTTTTAACTGTTCCAGTGTAACTCAGGACAGCGCTCACGTCCAGTGCATGCAAAGTTGAAAATGAACACAAGAAAGTGACTTTGCGTGATTCACAAGTCATTACACTCTCTACTACTTAGGTGAATTACTTTTGGGATTTTTTTATTCCCTTACAAAATAGCTTACTCATCAACACAAGATTTAACGTGCCAGTAGAAGTAACGGTCGAACTAATGCAGCAGTAAGAAAACTATTGTACTCCAAACTCTTAATTAGCATGTAAGAATTACTTCCGGGAAAGACGTAATTTGTAAACGAAAATGTACTATTAATTTTTTTTCTCCATGAAATGTATCGTTACATTTCAATGATGACTTTTCGACCAAGTTATCCAATAACGGGTCACTGGAAGTAGAAACAGTTCTTACCTTTCTGTTTATAACCAAAGATGAGATCAAGCCACTGGTGTAATTGGCACGACACGATCTCCGATTCCAACGCCTAGAATTAGAAAAAAGGTTACTCCTCACACTTGGATTTGAAGGGATACAGGTCTTCGCGCTGAGTTATTCTTAGCTTTAAGTAGCTAGTTGTATTATTTATAACGGTTGCTTACCATTCGATGAAGGCGGATGAATTCCTCGGGACTGGAGGCCCATTTGGGGAGTTCTACGTCGCCGACCGTGATTCCTTCGTCGGTTTTGCCTAGCTGGTATTTGTTGCTGTTGGTGAGCATCTCGGGCAAGTAAAACAACTCGGGAATGAGTTCCTAAAGAAGGTAATGTGTTCGGGTGTCACACCGCTTGCACTTTGACGGGAATGAGGTCTCAAAAGTACGTACTTTGACGTCGGAAGTGTCACGCTGGCAATTACGCCACGCTAACGCTACAGACGAAAAAAGGCGATTGGGGTAATCAAACTTGCCTCCCTGCAGCGCCAAGTAAAACGCCGTAAAGGGCTCCTAATAATACATTGAAAACAAATGTAAAATAAAACTTATTAGGGAATTATTTGAGCTAATCCACTTCGGAAAGAAAGCCAGGATTGACTTTCATTATAACGTTGGGAAATTGTCGCTTACCACTCGCATGAGCCAGTTGAGCGTAAACGCGGCGGTCGAGTAATGCGTTCCGTAATGGAACGCCGGAATGGTTTCATGTTCCCAATTTGCATAACGTTCCTCGAAATAGGCTTTCCGACTCGGATTCAAGGCACCAATCGGCTGAAATGCGTAAATTCAGCCTTTATTACTTCGCAACCTCACTTAGATAATGTATAATAATTCACACCACGATTAACCCACTAGGCGCGGTACATAGATCCCGTTAAGCTAGAGTAATGCCACTTAATATTTTACTTCAATATTAACCCAGGAATGATCCTTTTTTTAAAAGAATATTTAATTGACATGTTCCAGTTTTCGCCTTTAGTACGCTGATATAAATTTGCTCTATCGTATTTTGACTTCTCGTAAGTCTTGTCTATACCATTTTACCAACTTGCCAGGTTCTTATTTGCTGTTTCGTTATAAGATTCAAATGCAAGTTTTACCTTGTGTCAAAAAGGATGAAAAAGAAAAAAATCGGTGGTGGTTCAGATCTACATTCTTCTTAAGCTAGTAGCTTTCTTGTCGATTTTAAGTATAATTAGTTAAAAAATGAACTTTAATAACTTGGAAGTGTATTGTCACGAATCAAGGGAACGGCGTTCACCACTGCCGAGCGCTTTCCCATTCACTGGGAAAACTGCTAGATTTACGCAAGTTTGCTGTGCTTTTATTTCGCCTTTTGTTAGGAAGTAACTTTTCAGTTTAGTACGACGTTGTAATCCTTCTCAACGAAACTCAAACCTAACAGTTGCGTAATTTGCTTTTTTTAACCTTAATATTGAAAACGACAGTCATATTGCCTCATTAATGGTAATTCCACTTACTTGCAACTTCTAATGTCTCAAATTACGTCTCAGAACAGGGAACTCGTATAAGGGGCAGTATACTATAGGCGTAGAGTAATACAGAAGTTGCTTCGACATTAAGCAGTGGCCGATGACATTATGTCGCAAATGGTTTAATTAGCATCTTTTACTATCAAAACAGGAAGTCAAACAGAGGAGTCTGGAAAAAGGAAGGTTTGGCGAAAACTGGGCACGTAAGGTTGTCACGACGCGGATAACTTGCATCAAGTCTACGTGAATAGAGTCTACATAAGCTGATGTGTCGTTCATAACGATTTAGAATTACGTTTAGATTTAAACTATCTTTTGCAATGAAAGCTGACAGTAACCTGAGGTTAGCTTCTATTTTAGTATACCCCAGTACAGAATACATGGGGACATCGCTTACATGTACCGCGGATATTCCCCAATGGGAACAATGATAAATTTGTCATTATTGCCAAGTATTGTTGAAGACGTGATGTTCGCTATTCTTCAGAACTTTTCATTGACGACGTAGGCTACTAACTCTAACATACCGAGAAAAGAAAAGCATTATGCTATTTTCTGTGATTTTTCACATTTTTCACTTGTGTTCGACTCAAATGAAAAAAACTCCAGACCTTAAAAAAGTAGCACTGGAAAGTAAAACATTACACCAGAAACTTTGATACCTATTCTGACGAGATGCGCAAGTTACACAAAGAAAGTTGTCGACATATCTCATAGAAAAATTCTCAAAACGTTGTTCCTATTTGGTACAGTCGCGCCTAATGAGTTAAATTGCACACAATAAACTATAAATAACGAAAGTACTTAGCAAAAAGTCAACTCAAATAACGGGCAGAAGAATACAACGGCGAGCCAACTCGTCTTCAAAACAGAAAAGGCAACATGGGTAGTAAGAAAACAACACTTTACCTTGGAAAGATCTCTGTAATTGCTAGGCAGACTGAGGTCCAACTCGGGCGAGTCATAATTGGTGAGCACCCACGGAAATATCGGGTACTGATTCAAGTCGTTGTAAGTCCGTCCTATAAGAAGCACACGGTGGTCAGAAAATTCCCTTCTTCACAATTCGAAACAAGCATAGGAAATCAACGGTTCTCTCCGCCCCCCCTAAGCCCCGTAGGGGCATGCTTTTCCCTTACAAATTGCGTTTACCCTAACAGTTTTCAGTTTTCACTTCATTGACTCGCTGATCGACACGATGTAAAATCTGTTGTTGGTATTTTGCTGAATGCTTGTCAAGGAACCATGACGGATGAGCCTGCTCCAAAGCAGGGTGGTCTTACGAGGCCGTGGGCGGATTCTACACATGCTTTTGCATAATTTGCATGCTTTTACATCCCCTGACCCTTTTCTACTCGCTCAATGCTTACTTTTGGTTTCTAATAGCAGCTTAGGTACAGTACACACTGTAATGCAGTCTCGTGCAGACGGGTAAATACCGGTCAACGCTGTTCAGGCTGTACCGGGCGTTACTACTGGCTCAGACCCCGTTTAACCCTCCGCCAGCACTTCTCTAGCCCCTTGAGAAACTCCCGATAATATATTATACAGTGGAGGTTAAGGGTCAAACTCGGGTAGAGCAGTAAAGATGGATCATGGACTAAAAAAAATATGGGCCCACATGGCCCCGTATAAGCGAGAACCCAAGTGGATACTTGAAGAGTTATGGGGGAGGAGGGGGAGATCAGGTAAAAATGGGGGGTGAGCCCACCCATGCAGGTCTAGGGAGAAAACACGGGGCTCGCAGAGCGTGAACCTGATCATTTGTCAGTCTATCGAGGAAAATTAAGGGTCCAAGTGGTGTGTACACAACGACTCTCCTGCATTCTCCAAGGTAAAAGGTATTGTAGGGGTTCCAAGGGGGGATTTGGAGAGAGTGACGAGGGACTGCTGTATACCAACGTGTATTACACATGTGATACACGCATATGACACGGAAAGGGAGAGAAGAGAGCCCCTCCAGGGTTGATCGCGTTATCATTCATCAAACGGACTGATCTTTTGGAGTCTTTTATTTCCTCGCAGTTTGAATGAAGCGAGGGGGCACGTGCTCGCTTCCAGTTTCAATGTCATGAAAGGAGAACAGTGGAGAAAACCGACACTCGAGACCAAAAATGGAAGCTTTCTTTCTTCGAGAAGCAAGCTTGAGGACTTTTTAATTCGTTTTTCAATTTAAGGCCACTGCAGACCTCTTATTTGTAGATTGACTGAATGGTAGAAATGAGAAAATTGCGTTTACGATGTTTGATGACTATTGCATATTTTTGGATAATTTCTCGACCGAACTTTAAAGTTAATAATACCGAGAATCTAACGTGGAGAAATCTTCAAAATTCAGAATTCTAGAAAAAGGCAAACGTATTCCTTGAACAATTGTAAATACCTTTGCCTTTATTCAAAGATATCTCTTCGTAAGATTCTACGGATTACGAAAGAAACTTGACTGTCAAGATTACTTTGGGAAAATTGTAAAATGCAACATGTAAATGCAAAATTGTCCACGCAAGATTTCCAGGTAATCGTCCATAAGAGAAGGGCGGCATTCGGTGGCTTTAGCTTCCCATAGCTAGGTCATTATGAAGCAATTTTTACCCCATATGGACAGAAAAGTATCTGCTGAAGAAAAATCTTAAAACGATTTCAGAGATACGTATGTCGCCATACACACAATAACCCATTTTACCTAATCTTAAAAGGTTTGAAGTTTGATTCACTTATTACAACTTTGGTAAAGTTTACATACATGAAACCTCTCAATGACACGCACTGGTGTTAAGTCCAAAATTTTCTACCAACAATGGGTGACGGACAGTATTAAACAGTTTAGGGATAATTGCCTGAACCGTTTAACATGTAATTTTCCCTATGGGGGACCCTTTCTCTTATTTTACATTGAGTGTCTGGGAGGAACAAGAAAATTACGTTGACATTTTTCTATAACTGTTGCGTATTTTTGCGTATTGCGTATTCTAGTTTTAAAACTTAGTAAAGTTTTAAAACTAATAATACCTAGAATCGAACGTGGAGGAATCATCGAAATTCAGAATTCTGGGAAAAAAGCAAACATTTCCATGAACAATCGTACATTGTCTTTGCCTTTTTTCAGAGATATTTCTTCGTCAGATTCTAGGGATTATCCACTCCACTAACATTTTACTGCCAAGATCACTGGAGAAACATTGAGTGTTAAATGCAAAATGCAAGAAGGACGGTACATGGTGGCCTTAACATGTAATTTTCCCTAGGTTCGCTCCACCTTAACCGACACAAGAGCGAAAAGTTTCGACGAAATCGGTTCATTTTGGTTACAGGAGTACATGCATAACAATGCGGTAGAATCCAAATATGCGGGCCACTATGCCAATATTTGCTCTTTCCGAACGGACTGCCAAACCCGCACTGACGAGAACTTCAGAATTTGTTCTTTTCTCAGTGTCTTTCAGTGTTCAATGGCTGTTCTTCACAGCGACTAATTACTTCCTGCTTTAAAGAAATCTAATGTACGACAATCTGTCCCTTCTGGAGTGAGTTCCTCCGAATGAACAGTCCCAAAGCCAAGGGACGCTATTAATACCCAAAAATAAAAATAAAAAATAAATAAAATAATAACAAAAAACTGGACAAGACAAAAGGCAATGATAACACTGGCCGAAAGGAAGTCTCATGGGCTTTGAAAAGCCAGAAAAGAGAAACCCCAAGCTTATCTTACCTAATCCCAAGGCTTTGAATCTCTTAAAAAAGCTGTGCCTCCGGACCATAAATTGGAGGAGTACGAGCTGGTAACGAAAGGTGGTCCCAAGTCGGTTAACATGTCTTTTTTTCTCGAGAACAGCTAGTTAATGGTAAGAGGAAAATAATGAAGAGGAAGAAGGGTTACGGGATTGGACCAAATGGTGTGCCAATTTACGGCGTCTCCTTTCTTTCTTCCCCCCCCCCCCAAGTACTGGCTCTGGAAAATACTCTCCAGTTGCCATTTCCCCAGAGTGTCTCTCGTGAATTACGGGCATGTCACAGCTAGACAAACGCATGTCTTCTCAGCTGCCAGCCCGCAAAAGTTTCTTTTCCTTCTGCTGACAGGATACACTCGCCTCCTCCCCCTACCACCCCCACCCTCCACCCCCTTTAACCTCCTCTTATGCCTTTATCTGTAGGATCTCTTCCAGGGAGAAAAAGAATAAAAGGCCGACGCTGCCTACGCTGGAGGATTCCAACCGAGTACGGCCCTGTATTAGTACTTAAGCCCCGCCTCATTTGCACCGTCGACATTCGAGGAATTCGCGAGACAAATGGATGCGATGCACTGAAGCAACGATGACAGGACCAGTAGCGCTTTAATCTTCTCCCTCCTTTCATAATTTTCATGGTGTACCGAAACAGTTCCGCTTTTTCTTTTTATCTGGTCCCATTTCTATTTATTTCTGGTCATATTTACATTTTGTTCTCTTTTTTTTGCTAGTGGGAATCTGAAAAAAGGCCTTTTTTTAAGAGTTTGATAACATTCACATGCACTTATTCGAAGCTGTTGGGGCTCTCTCAAACAGTTGAGTGATGGTATTCTTTGGAAAGACGGCAATTGGCAAAGGAAATGGTGAAGTTCTCCAGATGCCCCCGGCGCTCTTTTGCGTAAAGCGTTTTCTCCTCCTTAGCGCGATCAAACGAAAAAGTTTACGGCGCTCGCACTTGTAAGTCGGGGAATGACCCTGGGTGGCAGAGGTGACGACCTCTCTGGCGAGTAGTTCTAGTAATTCGTCGAGTGTGTTAGTCCGTAAATGAAGCGGAGCCGTTTTCGAGCTTCGCTCCCATCTTCTCAACTGCACTTGGAGCCCTTTCAGAAGCATGAAATGGCTTAAGAGTATGTGTCGGACTTGATATCGAAGTGCCATATGTCATTGGAGGGGTGTACAAAAAGAAGCGAGGGAAAAAGGGATGCCGACTGAAACGAAGCAAAAGAGGCGCGGACACTGTTGTGTCTGCAGTATTTGCCCTGGCGCCTCAGCGAGAAGACTTTTATTTCGGTTTTTTAAATATATGTAACTACAACTGAGACACTGAGACCGATCGCCCGCCACATTTCTTTCCCAAAGCGAGAAATGAAGCGAAACGGGGGGAAATTAACAGCCCGGCCTCGGCCTTGCCGACAGGAATGCGCCACAAGATTTCGCTGCAAAAAGAGTCTGAACCGCCGAAATCACAAGTCGGTCCCGGGCTCGTAAGTTAGTTCGTAGTTAACATGAGTACACTGTAAAAACGGATTAGATTTGTTGAATTATGAGTGTCTGAAATGAGTAGTCCCTACTAAAAATTTGGTATCTGATATCTAAATATTGGTCCTCTAACATTAAAGATGGTAATTTTTGCCTAGTTTTTATAATATTTGCTAATTTTGGTAATATTTACTAATTTTGATGTTCGTCATCCAAATATTCGCAAATATTCTCCAATCTGGTACATTTCTCAAATATCGGTAGCACCCCCGTATCCAGGGGGGGTTAGGGGGTTATACCCCCCCCCCCGAAATGTTTTCTCGAATATTTTTTACAATTTTTAATTCCTTTTATTTCATTCCTTCTAGAGTCGTCACGAAAGATATAGAACAATTAGACACTAATTCTTTGATTGAAACTTACGGAGATTTCCTTCCTGAGACAGATTGTTTAAAGCAAGAGCTTATGCTCTGGAAAGTAAAGTGGGAGAAGTCTTTACAAGAAGATAGGCCTTCTTGTGCGCTGTCCGCATTTAAGGCATGCAATTCAGATTTTCCCAAAATGTTAAACTCTTACTGAGTGTTGTCGCAACATGGCCAGTTAGCACTGCGACAGCTGAAAGGAGCTTCTCGAGTTTAAAAAGGCTAAAAACCTGGTTAAGGAGCACAGTGGGTGAAGAAAAATTAACAGGCCTAGCTCTCCTTTCAATTCAGAGGGAAACTGAGGTTAGTCCTGAAGAAGTTCTTGTTGTTTTCGCGGCAAAGTAAAATCGCCGGCTCGATTTCGTTTCGTGAGTTAGTTTTCCAGTTATGTATTGTAGATAGCTTTGTAGCTTAATTAATATCGGAAATTAATCTATTTTAGTTTCACAAATTGATTTTAATAACTCGCTTCTACATGTATTCTTCATTATTTCCTTACGAAAAAAAACAGAAAATAGATTACCGTCTGCTTTATACTTTAAAACTTCTTTTAATGATAAAAAGCTTTGTAGTTGACATTAATTTCCGAAAATTACTTCATTTGTTTTGATATTGATACTGTTAACTAACTCTTACTTATTTTCAAAATCATTTACCTATGAGAAAAGTAGAACAATAAATAGCACAAATTATTAAAAATTTTACTATGTAAATAGTCCTTTCAATATTGAAAAGCTTCATTACTTGTTTTTAGGCACAAAAATTAAACTAGTTTTAGTTTCCTACGTTTATTATGCGGCTTCCGCACTACCTAAGCAATATATTGCGTGCTAGTTATTTCAGAATGAAAATTAGGATACATTTTCTGGGATGTTCTAATAGCAACCTCATTACAGTTCTTACATTACTTCATAAGACCGCAATCTTTTCCGCTCTCAACAAAATTTCTTCATGAAA
>JAHZNP010000687.1:0-41278 GCA_020615345.1 Triops cancriformis
TTGTTTAAATCTTTAAACTAAAAAATCGCATAAATTATGTTTGATTTCGCGGGTAATGGTGAGCTCCACCCCTAAGCTAATTTGCTAAGAAGCTTATCCTTGACGCAGTGAGCTAGGACAGCTTACCGCAATGAAAGGTCACAACCTTGCGCATTGTACCACTTTTCCCATAGTTTTTTTTTGAACAGTACTGTACCTTTTTGGGCGAGGGACCGACCTCCAGTTTTTGGGGCCAAAGAAGCCCCATTCTGTATCCCACACTTTTTGGGGTCCTTTTCCACCAAAAAGTGGGGGATTTTTTTTTACTGTGTAAGCGACTAATTTATAGGAGTATAGAAGTTCTTTAAGTTCCCCCCCAAAAAACTAACTACTAGCTCTTCTCTAAAGGATTCCGAAGTTAACAAAACATAGCTCTAAGACCGTGACTCAATGGCTAGTGATCATTGTTATAATTTCTCCTGTACAGAAAAATTCCGCTATAACCAGCCTCATGGGGCATGCGAAACTGTCCGGTATATCCAAACCGTCGTATGTCAGGCGCTTTCGCTGTACAGTACATTTACACAGGTTTGGACCTGTCCACATCTACTATGATAGCTGATAGTTTCTTAATACGTTGTTATAGCGATACTGTACTGTAGCCAGGTGGGTTCACTGGTATACTACCACTGTGAATTAGACCCCTAAGCTCTACGGCTACCGGGGGTACATTTTTGGACGTAAAGCGGCATTCTGCGGAGGCTCCACAGAGAGCAGTACAAACGCCGTGAGCCCAAAGAATGGGGATATTCCCGGTCTTTCAGCTATGAGAAGGTGTGGAAGCAATATGAAGTCAAGCTGTGAACGTCAGAATGGAACAGCTACCATAGCACCGAAATCTTTAAATCCCTTCAAATGTTAATCCATGGTATCGAATGTTTACCCAATTTACAGCCCATGGGCATCATAGCCCGACAATGCACGAAGTCCATAATAATCAGGTCAATTGAAGTGGAATATTTTGTCTAAATTTGCAACTAGCTAATTATGAAAAGAAAATATTTTAAATTAATCCTTTATTCCGATGATTCCGTACACCTTTTAAATAGGAGTCTTCAGTATACCGCCAATCAGTGTATCTTAGTATGGGAAGTTTCCTCATCCCTAAAATAGCGAAGCCGCTCAAGAAATTAAAAAAATTCGTTCCATTTTGGAACCCTTAGTTCTCTTCATTTTCTCTTCCTCTACCGCATCGGAGAACTCGGAATTATCGCGAATTTATCAGTAGTACAGTTGTAAGTCTTAACATCTAAAAATACTTGCCGTAGCTTTCTCCCACGCTGTCTCTTGGCAAATCTTTACTCTTGTTTTTGGCTTTACCATTCTGCGCATGACTGCGATGGACAAAAGCTGCTAGTACGTTGCTTAACTCCACGTGGCCCTTCGCAGTTGATCCGAATCCATCCGAAAGATGCAGCTGTAGAAATTGTGGGCGATCCCCGTAAGATAGGTAAGCCCTTTGCACTTTCTTTTCACGTTATCGCTTCCACAGAAATCCCCCACAAAGTTGAGCATCCAACTTCTAAAAAGGTATTTTCAGGTGTTATCTCTAAGGTGTTGATAAGGAGCTTGACTCGACAAACCTCTCGTCTCTGTCCTTGCATAATCCGCCGTAACCGTACTTATCGATCTCCCACCACCCACCCAGCCATCCCTTATTGATCCATTTTGCTACAACGTTGTCTGGGGCACTGCAAGCGTCACAAATGATGTCCCCATGACCTGGAAAATCTCCGCGTCGTGGCCGACCTATTTTTTGTTATGAAAACCTTTTTTTTTATAACGTAAGATACCAAGAAACTGAATCTCCGAGTAGAAATCGCGCAGAACTCCTTTGTTTGCTTGGGTTACGGCTCAGTTCGTGTGACTAAGGAGTTCTTATGCCTAAAACATTTCGGGAGAAGCAAGGGGGCACCTATTCCGAGGTGTTTGTTTGGGAGGCTGTGAATCTGGCACATTGCCTCGATTGCATAAGAAAGGAAGAGTGATTTTGGGAACTGTTGCTAAGCGAAAATATGCAAACAAATAGCAGAAAAGTCGGCAAGGGGTCAGAAAGGTTGAAAAATTACAGATGAAGGCTAGGATCTAAAATTAGCAACTTTGTACGTTTCCAGCTTTCTGTCGCTGAAAACCGGATTTTCCTCGATTGGCGGAGTCATTGCTTATCCAAGGCAGGACTTTATTTGAGCAGGGAAGTGACTAAAATGAAAGATCGTAGTAGCAGGGGGATCTTCGTCTAACAGAAATGTTTTAACACCTGTCACGTTTTGAAGTTGGAAGTATACCTCTGTCAGTGATCAGAATCTTAACAAGTTTATTTAAATGATAACTGTATTTTCATTCTCGCGGGTAGCTTCGAGGAAAAGATGCCAGCTGTCTTCGTCTGCAACTATTTATCGTGTAGCCATTCTCAGTTACGGGCGAAATGAATCATGGTTAAATACACTGACCTTTAAAAGAAATAATGCACACGCTGAAAATGACTGCGTAAAATATCCTCAGACGTCAAACAGAATAGTTTACATACACGTGTTATTAGTTTATAAAAGAAGGGACGGAGCCAAACTTTTGCAAATGATTTGTGCAGGTACAAATTTCGTCAGAAGAGACCTCTTGAATTCCTCCGTTGAAAGGAAACACGGAAGTGTGAAGCCCACACGTGCTGGTGAACGGCAAACAAAAGATACATGTCTTGATGTGCGGCACATTTAGTAGCGATGCATATTAGAAATAGTAAGTTCGCATTAGCGTAGGTTGGCTGTTTCACTTATTGTGTAAGATTAAATAACAAATAAATATTGTGAATAAAAACGGAAGAATTACTGATACAGTAATATTTTCAGTTTTAGTTTCGCGATATTTATTGTGAACAGTAATTCTTGTGATTTCGGGAAGTGTAAAATTTCTTCAGTTTATACAGGATTCAATGTTTCCGTACACATAATAACAGTTTGGTTATGATCTCCGGTACAGGACGGATTCCAATCATCTTAGTATTATTTATTCGGACTTACATAGCTTAACTTTCGCCGTATAATGCTTGGTCTGTGGCGGATATGTAAAATTAAGGATGGATTCTCATTGCCATGATATGATAAAAACAACAGTCGTAAAAAATTTACGCAACATGTCTGGCTTGAAATTGTAGCAAACGAATGCTTTATTGTTATGACGCATTCTGGAATCTTTATGAAAAAGACTGCCTTCCTACTGATCTCCGTTTTGTTACTAAGTTATTAATGTATTTTTCACATTGTGTAAGCTTATAAGCTTGCGCGATAACCGAGCCCAGGCCTTTTAAATACCCTGAGTACTTTTCTGTGTTTTATACATTTCAGTACAGTCGAACCCACTTAATTGAATGTCGGTTATTTGACTAAACCGCATAATTGAATGAAAAGTTGACGATCCCATTTTAAGCCCATTTAATGCAATATAAATGTAAAGCAAAACCGGATATGAATAAACCGCTATTTGAATATTGTTCGTCCGGTCCCGAGCCTACACAATTAAGCGGTTTGCACTGTGTGTGATTAAATTTAAAACAAACACATCCATAGAGTAGGAATTCTATGTTTAGAAATATCTTAGTAACAAAACCATAAAATGAGAAATCTTTTTTTAAAATGGAATATCCACCTATACGTAAAGCGAAAGCTACTCTGTAGTCAGTTTATCCACATCTGAAAAGGTTTCAAGGAAAGAGTAGGAGTTTGAACTTGTTATGCTGGCCCAAGACTCATATCTAAGATTTCCAAGCTTTATCAGTTGACATGCTTAGAACTTTTCGTTAAATGCCTTGAATTTCGAACAAGAGGATCGTCGGGAGAATAGGTCATTCCAAGAGGCGTTGTTTCGCACTTTGGAAGCTTGATAAATTAGACCGAAAAATGAAAGATAGCTTTCCCTTAAGACTGGGCGGAGTAGTCTCCCAGTAACCGAAAAGCTATTCGTTCCAAACCGTATCGCTGGTTTAACTTTGTTAGCGTTAGCTGCGTAATAAGACCACGTTTCCCAGGCTCATCGCCTAGTCTGCTACAGTCTGGCAACCGAAACCCAACGGAAGTTGAACGGCACCACATGTTTTAGGCTGCGTTCAGTGGAAAGGGAAATTATACTGCTCCATTTTGAATGTGTAGTGTGCTGGTGTTAGATTGTTGTGTGGTTGCTCTATCTCGTATCGGCAAGACCTGGGTTCCTTTGCATCAGCTTCCAAACTTTTCCTTTTCGGAGATACTTAACTGTAAACATCAATCCCAAACAGGTACTCATTTCTCCTCCTTTCACCCCATCAAAGTAAAATATAAAATGCGGCTTCATGCTCTGACCTCATTTCACGCATCAGTGCATTTTTTTCGCATTTTTATAAAAAAAATCAAACGTGTTTCCACGTGCTACGGTCTTCATTCGGTCTGTATTACCTTATCTGGCTATTGTTGTAGGCAACATATGTGTAAGTAGCGGGGTAACATGAGCGAAGGAACACACTCGCTCTACTTAGCGATGGTTATGTGTAGCAAAGAAAACTTCGCATTGTGAGAGCTGCATGGCTGTGCATACATGTGCAATGGAATGTGTTTTAATTATATCGATACTGGTGCCCGAATACGTAAAGGGAATTGAAAAGAAAGACGCGTATCGGGTTGGCAGGCCACGTGTTTTGGGCGGAAAATTAAACGTGCTCTTTGATGTACTTTTTAAGACTTTGAGTGCGCATGATCTTGTCGGGAAAACGGTAATGCCTAAATGAAATATTGAGTTCCAGACTCACGTTACGTAAAATGGCTTGACAGATTTTGTGGAAGGTTATTTAACGTGTTGTCTCGTTGCTGAATAGGGGTTCGGAGGCTGAAAGTGGGCTGAAAGGGAGAAAACCGGTTCTTTTTTTTTGCAAACGTCCTTGAAAACTGAGGAAAAAAGGTCTGGGTAGCATTTCAAGTGACAACCTGGGACTCTTAAAATTCAGACACACCCCTTTCTGTGGGATCGTGTTCCTTACGTGTACTTTATGGGCTACGAATGCTAATCAGTCGTCTTTCCATCCCAGATTTTTAGTTGTGGGGCCGTTTGGGGTCGACTGGACAATGGTTTTGGAGCTGGAGAACGTGTTGGACAGCTAATAAAGTTTGCAAACAACTTTCGTTGGGTTTTTCGGTAGCCTCAGTTTCACATTTCTGCGAGGAGCGCAGTTTTAGCGTGGGCGATTTGTGCAAGTGGAGAAGGAGTGGATAGAATATTTGTAAAAGCTTTGAACTTGAGATAGTACTGTGGAAAATGACCCACGGAGCACCGACGAACAAGAAACCGAAGAGTGGAGATGGAGCGCAAGAAATTCCAGCGATTCCACCACCCGATGGAGGATGGGGATGGATGGTAGTTTTCGCGTCTTTCATGATTCACGTTATAGGTGAGTGGAGACAGTGAAAAGGTTACAAAGGTTTAGTCAAGCTGGCATAGGGATTTGTTTGTGCTGCGGAATGCATTTCGAATTTCACGAGTATGAACGTTTGAAATTGTTTTGCTGACCTTTTACTCGCAAGGCAGATTAAAGATTAGAGCGTTTATAATACTAAAACATTTGAATATACATTCTGTATGAAGTCAAGGATTCTCATGTTAATAGAGAATAAAGTTCAACGTAATCTCGATATGCAAAAGAACCTATAGTAAATCGTCTAAGTTTTGTCTGTTCGCGAGTGATTCCCACAATTCCCTGTAAAGCCTTAAATTTCGAAATATCCACCACATTTTCCGTTATCAGTCTGTATTTTTTTAGATCAGGAATATTATTTTCTTATTTCAGTAACAAACGATTTGATCCGGATTTAAAGAACACATGTGTTGCCACTTTTAACTTATTTGTAGCTAAATGTTATGTTTCAAAGTAATGCGACTTGCAGGAGCACTTTATAATAAAATTAGTCGGCGATCGGCATGGTTTCCATTGACAATTATCTTGTCTGAATACAAGCATGGGTTGCACTAATTTACGTCGTCTCCCAAGTTTGCTCGGCATTTAAACTATGTGAAGTCAAACTTTAAAACAAATTCCTCAAGGACAATTTAAAAGCTGCATTTATGTCAAATACCGCTCTTTAACCTTGTCAGCGAAAAATAATAGAATGTTAAGAATTTGACTCCTCAATTTGGTTTAGACTGTGAAAAACATATTTAGTCCTTCAGAAGCAGGAAACAGATCCTTAGTTGAAATTATCTTTGCCTCAAAACTTTCAAATAGTATAGCAAGGGATCAGTAAACGAAAGGAGCGCAAATGTCATGTGAGCGTCAGAGTTCACGTAAATCATGATATCGACATGACACAATATTTGACGATACTTAAATACTTCTGACGTCAAACCAACCTAAAATCACCATTCCTAATTCTCATCTGGAAAGTAAAATTTGTGTAAACTGCAACAATTCAACTTATGCTTCAAACAACTCAAACCACAGCAGGCGACCAGATATAGTTAACTTAATATCTCTAACGTTTTAGTTTGTATATGGCCTAATGACAGTTTTTTTTATTTCAGCTGACGGAGTGACGTACACTTTCGGTATCTTGTTTGTGGAATTTTTGGATTATTTTGGAGAAAGCAAAGGTGCGACAGCATGGATTGCATCCATTTTAGTAGGAATGACCTTAGGGTCAGGTAAGTTTCCATACAAATATGACACATTGTGAATTTATTAAAATGAGGCTAATTGTTACACTTTTGTTCCCTGATCCGCCCTAGGCCCTATTGCGAGCGCTTTCGTGAACAAATACGGGTGCCGAGCTGTAACGATTGCCGGCTCTGTACTAGCATCCGCAGGCTTGGCCGTCAGTGTGTTTGCAACCAATATTCTCACCCTGTACTTCACCGTGGGTGTTATGGCAGGTACGAATAACTTGCATTTATATTGCGACTACTGACTAAACTGCAAATTAATCTAGGTTTGGGCTTTGGCTTAATCTACTTACCAGCCATCGTTTGCGTCAGTGTCTACTTTGAAAAAAAGCGAGCTTTCGCTACGGGCATTGCAGTCTGTGGGTCTGGATTGGGCACGTTTATCTTTGCCCCTTTGACCGATGCTCTGGTCAAGGAATATGGCTGGAAAGGCGCTATGTTGATTATCGCTGGTTTAACGCTGAATTGTGTCCTTTTCGGTGCCTTGTTCCGACCTTTGGAGCCGCCGAAGAAGAAGAGACAACAAATGGCCTTGGCCGTGGAGGCATGCGAGGGGCAGAAACTGATCGAAATGAAAGAGCGGAAAAACGCTTCCGTCAATCGGTTAAGCCTAACAGAGGAGCAAAGCTCAGCCGCTAGCAATGGCGTCCACCTAAAGTCGCAGCCACCTGTCCAACAACAGTTGTTGGGAGTGACGTCAGACGTCTCCAGAATGGCTCGCAGTCAACCGCATCTCTTGGAAGTCCCGGGCAGTCCCCAACAACAACAGAAATTCTTGTACGGAAGCCAAGGCGTATTTCCAGCCAATATACTAGCCAAATCTGGCAGTGTGGTTTCCAATCATAGCCGCCAAAGCCAAGATCAAGGAGTTATGTACCGCAAAGACATCCTGTACACCGGCAGCGTTCAGAAACTTCCGGAATATTTGTAAAATATTCGCTTTTTTCCCTGAATTGGTTTTTATCGAACGAGAGACATCAGAACTTTATAAGAGTTTAATATCAATTAATCTATTTTGTGTTTACGGTTCTCTAGGTCAAATCGCGAGCTGTACACTGGTTCGGTATTACGCATTCCGCAACAAGAAGACGAAGAGGAGACGAAGATTTGCGGCATAATTCCTTGCTCGAAAGAATCGAGCGACGCGCTGAAGGAAATGATGGATTTCTCGTTGATGAGAGATGGGATTTTCTTGCTTTTTGCCCTGTCCAATTTCTGCACCAGCATTGGTTTCAACGTGCCTTACGTGTATATTACCGTAAGTTGTGAAAAGATTTTCGTTGCTATTTTTAGGAGATTGTTTTCTTATTTGTAATATTATTTACTTGGATTTTGTTCCAGGATCGAGCTCTCGAACTCGGAATTGAGTCGGACAGTGCGAGTTTTTTGCTCGCTGTCATCGGAATCGCTAATACGATAGGTCGTGTGGTCTTGGGTTACATTTCAGACAAACCTTGGCTCAATCGACTGTGGCTGTATAACGCAGCCCTTACTGTTTGCGGTATAGGTAAGTTTCGTAGAACTCCCTGCCAAGAAAAAAGTTTAATGAATCATATTTCTTCTCCTTTTAGCGACTATGTTCAGTGCATTTTGTTTGAACTACCCGTCCATGGCGTTTTATGCCGCCGTTTATGGCTCAACGATTGGTGCTTACGTCGGACTGACGTCAGTCATTTTGGCGGACTTGTTTGGCCTGGAAAAGCTAACGAATGCCTTTGGCTTGCTATTGCTCTTCCAGGGCATCGCCTCACTAATTGGCCCTCCGATTGCTGGTAATTTTACGGTTCCTTGTACCATCGCTTTTGTAACGTACGAGTTCTACAAAGATACCACTTCTAATTGCGTTCGTTACTAGGATGGTTGTACGATGCATTGGGTAGCTACGATCCGGGTTTCTACGTGGCTGGCGGTATGATCGCCATCAGCGGTATTATGCTATTTCTAATTCCGTGCATTCAACGCATCCAAAGCCGGTCAAGAAGTCAAGAAGTTAAGGCACCAGAGAAATGCTGATCCTTCGTTAAGATTTATACCATAAAAATGCATTAATGCCCTATTTTACCTTAATACGTGTTTTTTTTAAGAAGACTAAACACTGTCATTTATTTTTGTATTCGCTTGGAAAGAGTTTGACGTGAAAGTCATCCTAAACCTACCCACCCAGTGACGTCCATACCGGTTGTTTTTTTATTTTTCCGAAAGTCTCCTTCTATTTTATTATTTTCTTTAGTTTCTTGGTATGAAAGCCTGGTGCTTGAAACTGTACATTCGTGTTTTTTATAAACCCGTTGAAAGAACAGAATGTGAAGTGTGTTGAAGTGGTTCGAAGTGCAGGCGATACAATATAACGATGAGTAATAAAATTCAACAGCAAAGTTTTGATGTATTAATTTATTGCGATATTCTATATGTTCATTGAATGGGAGGTGATAAAAGAGAAGGGCGGTTAGGTGCGAGAGACCAAATCAACAAAACAAATTGTATAAATTTAAGTTCTGATAAAGTTCCATCGAAGGCACCTTCACAAGAGACAACGTAACAATTTTTCTTTTATAAAATATTCAAACGTCCCAAAAGACATCATCTCGCTCTGGTAAGACGTGGTTTTTCACATTGCGTTCCAACTGATTATGTTTCTTTTGTAACAATTCCACTTCTTTGCAAATCACAGACATTTGCTCTTGTAGGGTTTTTAACTGATCTTTGAGCGCGTAAACCGTATCAACTAACGTTCTGCGATAAAATAGCACATTAGTAAAGCTCTTACGACTTATTTTTATATTAACAAAAGGCCTTTCTTCCATACTTTTCCTCCACTTGGCTTGTGTTTCCGCTACCGTCTTCCACAATAATCTTCTCCTCCTCTGCAATTAGCACTTGTGGACTATCCAACATGGCTAGTTAAGAAAACGAATTAGCAATAACTAATTTCTAATGCAGAGTCGACGTTTTACTGGAATTTATGGTATTTCTCGATTTGGCACTCAAACAATACGCTTCTATTACTTGCAAAATGGCCATGTCATCGTCATAAGAAGACTCTGGTTTCCAAAAGAAGTATATTAGTAAACAATAGATACAATTAAAAGTTACTAATCGCATAAGGCACAAAAAAATTAAACGGTAGAAAATACCTTTCCTGCGTATTTTTCGCTTCACTTCTCTATCAATGGCCACACAAGGTTTCAAAGGCGAAGCGGGACGAAGACAATATTGCGACCAAACCTTGTGACTAAACGGAGCAAAAACGCTATTGGTGGAAGGTGGGGCGGAGGTGGGGCTGAAAGGCTGGTTTGGCTGCGAGCTTGGGTTTGACACTGCGGCTAGAGACAGCGGATGACGTAGAACCACGCTCTTGGGACTGTTCTTTACTTCCACCATCGGTGACTGCACCTATGCAAGCAGGAAAAATTCAGTAAAATTCGTTTATATTAAATGAACATCTCAAGGTATCAGTTAGTTCACATACCAAGTACAACCAAACAAATAAAATCAATAACTGCAAAACAACAACACTGAACACTAGCACTACCAAAATAAAAGGATAACTTAAAAACAAAACCAACAGGACGAAACAAGAATTAGTTCACATTTCTTTCCCGTAGCGTAGTTTAGGCAAAAGGAGGTAAGGTTCAGGAACGTGCGTTTCTTTGGTTCTCAAGCTTGTTTCGCAAAATTCGGGAGTCATCCAAGTAGCAAAACACAAGGAACTAAGATTGTTTTGTTTAATAGAGACAACGGGCGCTTGCCTGCGTGGTTTACATCAGCTTCTACTGTACACGGAGTTGTTCCTACGCCGACTCCGTGCCGCGATCGCGAGCTGATCTTGTGAATCACCAAATATTGCTGCGGATGGCCCGGAGCGCTATTGGCCGTTCCAGCACTATCAACCTCGACGTCAGAAAGCTTTGTAGCTAGTTTCGCCTTCAACCACCAATGGGCGTACAAAGAAGCGCGGAACGTTTCCGGTTGCTCGTTGGTTTCCTCTTGAGAGTCACTGGTACTCATTCCCAGCGGAATTTCAACCATTGATTTTGCGTACTGTCCTCTTGGTGCTAGAGATTCCTTTTTTGGACGCAAGACGACGCCCATTTCTTGACCATCATTCCTAATTTGGCCTTCTTCCTCCTCTGTGACACTTACTTTGGAATGCCGCTCGCGGAAATCACGTTCTTCACGCCCCTCAGGGCGTCCAATGTCTGCAAGACCAGAATCGGATGAATGCTGACTGGGCAATCCACATAAAATACTCATCGCTATATCGCTCGCGCCGCCCAAGTCTTCTTCCTCACTAGGCGTGTCTCTGTCCCGCACATCCAAATCCATGAAGCAATAAGGCAGGTTTTCCAAGGTCACAGGTCGCGGGCTGACATCCTGGTCCGAGTGTAAGGATAAAAACCCTGAGCGGAACTCGATTTCTGAGCCAAACGACGACGACGGGATTGCCGATGCTTCGGGATTCCGCGCCAACTGCGCCTCGGGCCAGTTCACAAACGGCCAGTGGGCAGGTAACGACTGCGATCGGCTTAAGTCTGGTTCACTTTCGGAAGAAATTGGATTCAAACTGTAAAAGTCACGCTCTTCTTTAGGCTGTGCTGGCTGCTGCCACCAAAAACTGGACGATGAGGACGACGTGGACGATGATGAGGTGGAAGATGAACAGATGGTCCATACCGGAAACGCCACTTCCGGTAATCCAATTACGTACTCTTTGGCGGTAGCACACCCTTCTTTCGCGTCCAAAGTCCTGAGCTGCGGGGGTAAAATGAGCTGGCTGTGGAATTTTGGCTCTTCGCGGGAGGGAGAGTTAATTTCTGGAGTAATGTGAAGGTCACTCTGAGGGATCCATTGATGCGTCAGAATCATTTTCGTTTGGGGAGCACGCCGGACTGCCACTAAGTGGCATTCAACGCGACAACGGCGCCGGAAGCGCTGGAGATCCTCGGAGGTCCATTGGCCACCATGAGAGTGAGGGTGGAATAAAGACATTCCTAAACCTAGCCTCCGTTTGCCCTCGCCACCTTCGATAATCTCTTGTAAAAGGCGGCGAGTGAGCAACCCTTCTTTCACCCAACGGACCACCATGGACGTCAAGAGACGATACGGAGGACCTGAAGGAGGTGAGAAACTTACATGTGGGAGTTTGGGAGCCGCCCCTGCGCGACGAATCTGGGCTTGCAATAGCTCGCACCAACGCAACTGGTCTTCTTTGGTCTGGCAAACCGCCACAATGCGATCAATCATTGGCCCCATCACCTCAAAAGCGTTCCGTAACGATTCCTTGTCTTCTAAGGGCGTTACCTGCACGCCTGATAAGGGTAATTTACCCTGAAGGGAAAGAAACCAAACTATTAATGACGGACAAATTTTCGTCCTAAAAATATACGAAAAATAACAAAAATAATAAAAAACATTTAGTTCCTTCCGCTATGCAACTAGAAATATAAACGCTTATATTACTTAAACTTATTTCGCGAAATAAACCATCAACAGGCGAAAGCCTATGATGGAACTAATAGAAAAATTTACGAAATAGAAAAAAAAAGTTTTTGATAAATAAGAAATTGAAACAAAAAACGACACCAAAGGTCCGAGAGAGTTATAAAACTAGAATAATTATAGGTAAACGGTCTAGTCAAATGAGTACATGGTGTACGATGTTTTTTTTACCGTACATTACCTCGTAAATGAAGGCAGAGAGACGAGGACTAACTGAAAGCATGACTAAATATTGTTGGAAGAGCACAAAGTAACGGTCACGATGGTCCACACCCACTGCGACAGATCCCATGTGTAGGATTTCACCTAATTTGGCTGGCTCTTCGCCTTCCCAATTACGGACCGTGCCGCTCATAATTTCTAGCTCGAGCTCTTTTTGCCTCCGAACTGCAGCACAAGAAGACTATTTTGAAAATGAAAGAACATGGAAATAAATGTTAAATAATATACAAAATTCGAGTGGAGTGTAGGCATTTTTAAATTAATTTTTGTTTTGTTCAGTTTAATTAAACAGTTTGATTTTTTACTGAAAGGTCTTTGTAGATGTGTACTGAACGCTGAGTATCGCCACGATCGGGATGACTCTCTTCCATGTGTCGTTCAAGTTCCTGAAGCATTCCCGCGTATTTATCCAAACGCCGGAAAGGTTTGCTCAATCCAGTCGTTAATACCATCAATGCCGGATTCGTTGCTCCCTTGCTTTCCATAAATGCCATCAGTTCATTCCTACAAATATGTTTTAACATGGTTTAAGAGACGACGCAAAATTAGCGGCCACACTTCTGAAATTAAAGATAATAGGAATGTCAGAAACGTTCATGAATGAAAGCCAAACCTGTGCTTTTCCAGAACAGAAACGGCTTTTGGATGATTGGAACAGTAGGTGTTGTGAAGGGATTTTAGATGTGCAGCCATGGAAAGGAAAAGCTTGCCGATGCGTTGGTCCTTGTCATTTTTGCCTCGGCTTTCTTCCAAACTATGTAAAAGATGTTGATGGGCTTCAAGAATGTCTTGCACGTTGCCCACGAGTACCGAAAATTCCGCTTTGGTCAGCAGCCTGGAAGACAAAAACGTATACATGATTTCCATGGTGTACACAAGACAGAGGAGTCGTCTTAACTTAAGTTCCTAATAATGATAAGCTTGCCAAGAGATACAACTTCCCACAATGACGCGATTCTTTAACCTTTGACTGTTATTCGCTTTAAATTAGTACTAAAGCGCAATCATTTAATTGTACACACATTTCCAAATTTTCTTCACTGTTCATCAAACTGGTGCAGTTACACACACACAAAAAAAGTTCTCTGATGAGCGGGAGTCTAGAGACTTGTCCAGTACACTCTGCCTTGGGCAATAGTTCCAATTAATGATATGGCAAAACAAAAACAGTTTATTACGGTTTTTATGGGTTTGAATGAGCTTATGCGAACACCCACTACAAAAAATGAAAGTCTGGAAAGCCAGTTTTTATCAGTACTTTTGTGGGGAGTAAACCGCACAGATCAAACTGACTTTCTTCTTGGTCTAAAAGAACTTTTTGGTCTAGCAAATGTTTATTTGACTTGGTGTTCTAAACGAGCAGGTACAAGGTTACGTTAAATGCTACGTACCCAAAATTTATATCTCATTTCAGTACTTTTTCATTTCTCTTGAACTTCTGCTATTTAATAGATAACTTTTAATATGATTGAGAATCTGGGACATAAAACAGTCCCTTACTGGTTATTGGACAACAATCTCTTACTCGTTATTAATGCGTTAGGGCTGCAGCTGATAAACTATTAAAATTGTAGTTACTTGTCTTGTTCAAGAGGGTGCAAATAGGTTTCCCATAGTTGTTTAAGATCATCAACGTGCGCTTTTTCTGAATCAATCATGTCTTTCAAGATCAGGTCTCGGTAGGTTATTTGTTGGATCGCCACATCCGGTCCAACTTTGGCTGGGAGTTCAGACAAGTCTTTGGCTTCTAATTAGGGAAAAAGAGCAGCCAACGCATTCCAACACGGCAGAAAAAGTTAAGCACATAAGACTAATAGTTCAAATTGCAAATTTAAATATCTTTTTACCGCTCGGTTTCAGTTCTTTGATATAGTTTGAAGGAAACCAGCCGGTTTTCTCATTCAGGGTACCTTCCCACCATCCTTCATCATCTTTCTGTGTAATTGTGATGATGTCACCTTTACGGAAGTTCAGCTAAAAGTTCACAACATCATTTTCGACAACTTGATTTCATTACATACAGTTATTTACCTCATCATTATTTTTGCCTTTGAAGGCATACAAAGCTTGGACCAAAATGGGACTCTCTGCCATATTTTCCTCCCATTCACGCTGGCCAATCTAAGTGGATGTTATTTTCACTTTAACTTCAATCTACCAAGGAAAAAAGGTCGATTTCGCAGTGCTATTTCGGTACCAACCAACAAGAAAAAAATAACAGAAAATTGTGTCACCTAGACAATTTATTAGCCATTAATCATTCCACTTATTAAGAATGCTTAGAAAAAAGTCGAATCTTGTAAATTACCTTAAATTGCTTTTGCTTCACTGAAAAGTTTTCAAGCGTTGAAACAGAACAGAATCGGTATACACTGAACAGAAAAGATCTCCAGGGGAAATGTCAGCTGGCGTTCAGACGATTTTGCGGCGAATTCAGGGGCAAATGTCCCATTTTTCTGTCGTTTCATTCCCCCTTTACTTAGTAATTTTGGCCCGCTCTCAAATATGCGTGCGACTTCTTGAGTCAAATAACGAAACCCTTTTCCGAAAATAAACTTTCTGTCTGACCCTTGCTTAGCTTCATTATTGAAAAGAGTTCCTTCATTTGTCTTAATTAGAATTCTGTTTAGCATCAACAATCTAACCACCTTCCAGTTCTCTAAAACTTTCAACACTGAAATATTCCCTAAAAATGTCAATAGGTACTTAACTTCGGTAACATTTTCACTTTTTATGCAGTACAACAGATCATTAAATTTCTTATGTAATGTACCTTAGAGCATTTTTTTTGCTATACCAGCATCAACATTGGCTCTTGGCTGGCGAGCTTGATTAGAGCATTTGAATTTAATAGAGTAGAACTAAGTTTGATGGATTCGTACAGCGATTATGGGCTATGAAGTACAGTACTGTTTTACTATAAAAAGACGAAAAAAGCCAAGTCACGCCATATAATTTAATTTTAACCGTTTATTTCCAACTTGCGTGTGAACAAATTTGTTTCACATATTACGTTGAAAGTTAGAAGTTCGATGACATTAACTGTATTATAAGTATCATAAGCTTTCTGAATCATATTGGAAACGTTAATTACAAATGTAATTAAAGCTTGTGTTAATTAAAGCTTGTGTTTAATTCGTTATGGCTGCACTCAAAAAATCGAATAACTCAAAACGCGCGCTCTTCTAAGTGGTCAATCTAGAAAGCGGCCGTTGGGTGGCGTTAGATGGGTGGGCGTTTTCGGCGACACCGAAGCAGAAAACGGAATTGCCAAAGTGGGCTGACGTGAGTGAGTAGACGTGTCTTGTTTTTGTCCAAGTTTCGCCACAGAATTGTGGATAAAAGTGCGAAACATTTTAAATGGTAAGTAAAGATTCTTTAATTTTCCTGTTGCTTTGGTTCTCCTTCTCACATACTGTCTCCCAAAACCATAACAGAGATTGTCTATCCCAGCCATATGAAGTTTTTTCCTCTCTTGTCTTCCATGTCTGTCACATCGTCACAGCATATAGGAAAGATACTGATAACACCATTTTTATCCCACAATGCCTGCATCCATTGCAATCTAAAGATTCACACGAAAAAAACCAGTGACATTAGGAGAAAAAAGTTACGTCACTAGATAATAGCCTGTCACTCGACACATTGGCAATAAGAAACGGGTATAGTAATATGGTTCTATCATTCGTCCCAGGACCGCCTTCTGTATTTTCGTGACACTTGTTCATAAAGTTCCAAACCTTGTTCAGAAACAGGGGTACATCGCTATAGTAAGTTGACTGTTATCCATACTAGTTTTTTATAGACACCGTCGGAATATAATGGACAATAATATAACCAGGTTATTTTCCTTTCCCCTGTGATGTAACTGTAAACCATCGGTAATTCCCTTTATCCCGTCTTCGTTATTATCACTTTCCCTTCAATTGAATGAAGAATACCTAGCTTGCGTTCAGAATTTTCCCAGTTCCTGTTGCGCAGCCAGGCGTGACGGTACAAACAACTTTCTTTTGGATTCTAATTTCCGTTTTTGTGTTCTTTTTTTTCACATTATTTGCGGCACCTCAACCTTGAATTCGAAGACTGCCAAGGACCCGTGCGCCTTTTAAACGTAGAAACAAAATTCCCCCTTTTCGAAAAGTCAAAACTGGTGAATGGCCCAAGTGGACAACTATACGTCTTTGAAGGATACTTTAGAAGGGGGGCCTCCATTGTTGGTGACCAACAGCCTCCAAATGGACCATCTCAGCGCAGAAGTTGTTCGCTTGGCCCCGAACGGCTCCTCTAGTCGAGAGGTTGCATTCCAAGATTATTCTTCCCATCATCGGCTTTCAGCAGATCCCGCCAAGCTCGCCTCGTCCTCCTCCTCTTCCTCCTCGCCCGAGCCGGCCAATCCTCCTCCGCCACACCTTCTAACCCCCATTCTGGAGAAAACTCCTCCGGTTGAAGAGCGTTCCGAAGAAAACGCAACCGAAGGAGAGGACAACGGGAAAGAAACCGAAAACGACCCGAACGCCACCGCTCCGGCGGCTCATTACGCTTGGATTCACCCTCATCACCCCCTCCATCACCCTCCGCAACCACCTGTGGCGGGGAGTCCGGACAACCCCATAGGGTACGCTCCAGTTTTGGTCGATTCGCCGCACGGATATGCCTGGGTGGCGGCGCCACCTCCACCCCCGCCCCCTCACTTGCATCACACCCACCCACCTCCTGCACCGCCTGCTTTTCTCCATCCCTTGAATCACCCTCATCATCATCATCACCACCATTATGACATAGTCGAAGGTGTAGCTCCGCCCCCGCAGCCTTACCCGCCCCCGTTTTTGAATTACGAATCAGGGCCGCCCCCTTTCGACCCTACCAACTTCATGCCCCCGCCTACTTCCGCCCACAGGAAGAATAAGGGCTCACGAGGAGCGAGTTTAAGCCCCAAACGACCCAATGCTGCCGCCAATGGGCGGTCCAGTAGTGCCAATTCGCAACAAGTGCCGTTAAGCACCGCCCCGTCGGGGGCTGGCGGTAACGGAAATAATGGGAGGTATACACCCTCACCCTCGTCGGCCAGCTCGAAAGGATCGAGAGGATCTTCGCCAGCGATGACCACGCCCCCTGTGACGGGAGGAGGGCAAACTGCTCAATCGACCATAGCGCCAGGCGAGCACGTGGTGGATTTACACGTGAACCTGGGAGAAACCATTAGGCTGCAAATGGGCAGCCAGGTTCAAGTGATTCAAGGTATGTGTCGTTTCTTAAGGATTATTTTTATTTATTTTTTTATTTCTCGTTATTCTTTATGCACTTTATTGCTCATGGTACGACAAAAGGGTTCTGTGGATTGTGTCTTGTGCGGAAGAAGTTTTTAGGGCTACAGAAGAGTGAGCGTGTGAATAGAAGAATATGTGAACTATTGCGTTATGATAAGAAAGACATGAACTGAATGCCGTGAGCTGTAATGGAGAATATTGGTATAAGGTAATGGATGGAGAATGTGACGAGGGAAATTAGGTAGTACATGAGATGAATGAATTTCGGCCATGTATTGATAAGGTGTATGTGTTAGAAGACGGTGATTATCTTCGCTTGACGTATTTGGAATTGATAGTTCCGGGTTCTAAGGTTACGGCGTGCCTATTTAGAAAGTCAATAGTTTTATCAATTAATGCAATAAATCTCTCTGTTAGTTGGGATAATAGGTTATTAATTAAAAAAGGTGACGAAGTGTTGATACCTCAGGAGCTAAGGATTGAGGAAACATTGCCGTATTGCCTGTATTTGTTTTTCGTATATAAGAGAGTTCGATTTTGTCAACCAGTCAGTGCCGAGGGCGATGCCAGTCGGATAGTTGATGGAACCCGGTGGGAAGGTTAAATATTATGATGAGGAAAAACCTTTGATTAGATACCAATGCAATTTTTTTGGGTGCTACATTTGTATTTGATTTTTTTTCTGAGGGCGTTCATAGGGGAACTCGTAATTACCCGTGAGAAACGGCTCGATTTCGTAAGCAACAAATGTAAAAATGCATCGTTTATTGATAAATAAGTTTTCCGCGACGACTAGTATCCGACATTTCTATATTTGGGGTTGGTAAAAAAAATCGGGAGATTCTTCTACATTGTTCATTATTATTTTTTAAATCTTGCCAAACCTTAGTAAATCACCTAAAATTGGTTGAAAAGTTGCTTCATTTTGGGTAGCGACACACGTCTCCCAATGCACATTGAAGGTTACCGTAAAAGCAAGTTTACCGGAAATTTACCCACGTCGGGCAGAAAGAACGTTCTGACAAGCAAGTTGGGTTAACGAAAAAAATGGAAGTGCTCTAAAACATTCCAGAGTCTTTGAAGATGCTTCAAGAAAGCCTCTAGGTCTGACATTCAGTTTGTCTGAGAACTCGGATAATCCGGCATCTAGTAAAAATGTGAATATAAAATTATTTATTCTGTTTTATTTTTCTCAGGTTAAAATAACAAGTTACTGTTAGGGTGACTCAGAATTGAATAGCTTTCAGGCACTGTATACCCCACTCTTTTACGGACAATCAATAGAAAACTTGTGTTGACAATTACCATTGGATTTTTTTAAAAATGTTTTACTGTGGACTTGATACATCCCTGAGCACAACCAAGAGATTTTTGGAGAAAAAAATCACCATTACTTTGTAATTACTTCACTAAATGTTTGGTCGTGTTCGAAATTCTGTATTTTGAAATTTTCTCATCGTTATGTCATAAATATAATTGAGTGGGAATTACGGTTAGAAATGCTTAAGAAAGTAACAGTTATTGCAGAATCTTCAACAGTTTCCCTCATTATCCCATGCAACCAGTGCCAAAAAGAGAAAGGTAGACAATTGCCTTAAATAACAGCATGCAGAGGGGGATTATTATGATACGCAAACCCGACTAAAAAAGTTCTGAATGGATATAGTACACTTGCGGGTTTTTAGTGAACAATGGCTCTCAAGCTGACTTCCACGAGTAAATTTACGGAATCGAGGATTGAAAAAGCGTCCCTTGTTTCCTTTACCACCCCAGTCGGCCAAAAAATCATTTTTTGCATATTCTTCTCTTTAATAGCCTTATTTCTCACAACTTCTGAATTCCGCGACCCCCTCACCCTACCTCCGCCAAAGAAAGAAAAAGAGGAAAAGAAACCGATCTCGGGACAAGAGTCATTCATTTGGAGGATAGTGTAGACAGAAAAACACTAAGAACCGTGGACAGATAGTGAGAAAGCGGACAGACAAAAGTAGTTTTTGTCGTGTTGTATTATATAATTGCCAAACAAGTCGTGTCGATGTTGGGAGAGGTTTTTTAGAAGGGAAAAACCTGATATCCGTATGGGGAACGTTTGTACCATACCAAACGTTTTGATGCTCGGGTGGAGTTTTTATTAATTTTTTTGGTTGGCATTGATTACTTTAGAAACAACATGAAAGCGAGTAAATTTCCATGGTCCTCATTTTTGCTGTCATGTCTAATGCAGGCTTCTATTTTTTTCTGTCTCTTGTCCATATTTTCTCATCTGGAAGATCTCGAATAATTTTCTCCTATCCGTTCCATTTTGGTGGTATTCTGTGACCCTTAAGTGAACTCATTCCGAAGTCTGGCTAGTGTCTCAAGCAACTGTTGCTTATGTTTTCCGAAGCAGCAAGCAAAGGGAGAGAAAGAGACCGAAAAGTGGGAGATTTCTCGTCGCGTTTAACGAGGTTCCTATGCAAGAGTGGAGATGAGTGGGCGGGTTTCCCCAACGTCTGGCTTTTTCTTACTTAAAAAGTTTGTGTTGCTATGCACTGACCTTTACTCGGTTGTTAGTGTGGGTGAAAGTGGTGATGGTGGTGGGGGAGGGTGTAAACATGCCCCCCTCTTCCTTGGCCTTGCCAAATTTGGGTTGTTAAAAGCTCAAAAAGCCGTCTTAAAGCACTCCATAGTGAAGGGGGTGGGATTTACCAAATGAGGAACCCATCGGTTGGGGTGAAATGGTGTAAATAAGTTAATAAAAAATGGGGAGACGAGGATATCTAAACTTACCTTACTTCTATAGCCATTAAGGGACTTTGTCTAAAAGGAAAAAAAGGGACAGGAGGAAGAAAAGAAAATGAGACAGGATGAACATATTTCGTGGCGATTCGTGCTAGGTCAACACCTTTACCAGATTAGAGAAGTCGTTGTAAGTTAAGTGAATGTCATAGAGCAGGCGAAAAGGCTTTGGAATGGCGTTGGGGTGAAAAAAATGAAAAGAAAACGAACGGAGCGATAAATTAAGTTGTCAAGAACGTCAGTAGCAGTCAGGAGTAGTCAGTTGAGTTAGGATTATTTTGCTATTGTTGCGTCTTGCCAAAAAGTGTTCGTAGACGAGGGGCAAACTTGGAATGTTGACTGATAAGCATAACGAAAAGCGAAGAGTGAAGCCAGTATTCGGAGTTTGCTTTTTGACTCATTGAGTTCTTGGGTGGCTCGTTAGTTTTTCTACGTTAAAGACCCCCAAAAAAGGTTGTCGGGTTGAATGAACTTGATGTGTATGTAAGAGCAGAGGAACACAGTCGGATTGAAGTTACGTCCACTTCTCGTCTGATCTAAAACTTGTAGCTATCGCTATCAAACATCTTCAGCAGTTCTTATCTATTAATTCTGTTATGTTTAGCGTGCTCAAATTACAAGGAAAAACATTGGTTGACATGAAACGCCAGCTAAAAGTGGAATCAAAGAAAATTCTAATAATCACGGTCAAGGCAAAGAGGTGACGTAATAACGGATACTCTTAAAATTGGCCACATTTAGAGCATTATATCGTACAACATCATTCCGAGTGTTGAAACTGTGCAAATAGCCATCCCGTAATTTTCATTAACAGACTTGTAATTACAAACCCACTAGCGCGTAAAATGACCCTCTAATGAAGGTAAAAGTGTCCTTTTTGCCTCTTCCCTCTTTCACTCCTCGTCACCCCCACAAAAAACGAGTGCAAGTCATTTACGTCACATTCTGCGGGCTCCTGTGACGAAAACACGGCTTTGCTTTTTATGAATGGCAGACACCCCGTAATGAATAGGTCCTAGGGGTTCCGTCAGAGGGGGAGGGGAGGAAATTTCGTTATCAAAGGACAGGAAATTGGTACCGCCCACTTGATTAACCTGTTATTGAGCATTTGTCCTCTTCCTATTTTTTCTCCGCCAGTCTTCCTATTTCCCCGTACTTTCGTTTCGAAAACAAACTTTTCGACTGTTAATCTATAAAATATATTTAATTAGAATCGTATTGGTTTCACGCGTCTCATGTGTTTTGACCAGTCAGATCTAAGTTTTGTTCATAGGTTAGTTTCATTTAGTTGAAATATTGTGTAAATTTGGGTACATGAAGTGTACAGTAGTAGTAAAAAAAACCTATTTGGACAGGAGGCTCCGAATGGCATTTTTCCTTTCCCTGCACTGCTAGAATACGTCTCCTAGAATACGGCCCTCAGAGGTTAAGAAGCCAGTGACGTAGCCAGCCAAAACAGCCTTCAGCAATGAAAAGTCGTAACCTGTGCACTGTGCCTCTTTTCAGATAATTTTTTTATCACTACTATCAACGTTAAAAGTTACATTACTACGTTTCTTTTACTACATAAATCAGTATAAACTGTAGCTTTTACTTTTAGACACGTTTATAAATTAACTTGTAATCCTATGCTAACAGGATCGGACAATGTAGTGACGTAACGTAACGTTAGTAAAACTAAATGAAAACCCAGACGATTTAGTATAGAATGTTTACAGTAAATAATACTCACCCGAGATTTGTTTGGGATCAAACGATAGTCTTTGACGAATCGCGTTGGTTTTCCTCGGGGGAAATTTTAGGTGGCATTTCATTCCGAGTATCTGTTGAGTGAAATGAAAGGAAGTTTCCTGGGCGTTAAGGAAAATCAACGAAACTATAAATATGAAGCATGGAAAGAGTGAGAAGGAAAGAAATGATACCATGAGAAAAGAGGGATGTGTCTGTGAAGATCAACTCTGCAATGCATATCAATTATGAGAGTAAGTTGAGATGAAGTGAAACGGACGTGGTTATATAAAGAACAAAAGTCGAGCGAAAGGAAGCTATAGAAAACGCTTTTATTCGTCTGTTAGGAGAATTCTGCAGATTACGTTTCTCTCGTAGCCTTGCTTCGGTGGCGTCAGTTGGATGCGATATGAAATAAACAGCTTCTATTTACCCGCTCTCCCCTTTCCCTTTCTCAGACTTCGCTTTTCGTGTGTGGGATTAGTTTATTTGGCGTTTTTTTAGTGAACTTGTTGGACAAAACGAGCGTAGACTTGGTCATGGGCGACATGTCACACAAGTCGCACAAGGTAAACCGGCTTTCGGAAACTTGTGGGCGTTGAAATTTTGTCCCTCGACCTAAAATGCCATCTTCGGCTTTGGGGTTTAGTCAGACAACGAAATACGACCCCCTTTTTTTGCTGAACACGATGGCTGCGTTTCCGGAAAATCCCATAATGTATAGAATAACCTTAAGAAGTTCCTTCTGCGAATGAAACGTTGATTTTTTTGCCGGTAACTCTTCCTGTTTGTACTTTCCATACGCGCTACCGTTTTGTACCGCAGACGGTGACAAACTATTATTTTAAAGAAAGTTTGAGATATTTGGACGATTTTTAAAACATAAAAGGTCGTAGACTTCTTATATCGTTGCACTTTTGGCAAGCGATTTCTGTGTAATGTACAAGGTGTATGTGGGAAGGACGGAGGGAGAAAAAGTAGGCAAAGAGCAAACAAACTGGAGATGAGGAGTTAAAGAGTAAAAGAAAGAAATGGAGAAAGAAGGATAAGAGGACCTCCTCCTGCTACGTACTCTTCGTCGTCTGTGAAAGGGATGTGTTATGTATATTTCATGGCCCTGATTTTCTCAGTCACGAGGCGATTGCCACGTAGCGAACATGAAATTTGTCTAAGGGCGACACTTGGGAAGTGTGAAAAACTCCGTCGAAGGGTGACGCCGTGTGATATCCCCATCACTTTCCGAAGGAATTATCTCCTCAGACGTGTGAACCTGAAGAGTCTACGAGTTAAATTTTCCGTAGTTTCAGAGAACTCGGGAAAAAGTTGTGCTGGGGAAACTTTCCAAGGATTAATCTGGTGAATGGTTTGACAAAAGCGTGAGTGCCAGGAGTACGAGACGTTTACACTTAGAATACACGTTAAAATCGTCGAATTGGGAAATGGCATTTGGTTCCTCGGGATCTTTGATGAGCGCAACGTTTAGAATTGCGGAGGACACGAAGAAAAGTTTCTGGAAAGAATGTCACATTTTGAAAGACAAGTATTGTTCGTGCCTTTGAGGGCCGCGAAGGGCGTTTGCGCTCAAGGATGATTGTTTTTTTGTCGAAAAATACCAGAATGTGTGGAAAGACTGTGAAAACTTGTTGAGTGAGGGTCCTCTAGGGCATTTTCGCTGTTTCGGGAACACATTGTGGTTCTCTGAAAAAGAAGGAAGTAGCTGAGTAAGAAAAAGAGTAGTTGGCTAATAAGTAACGGATAGGTGGAGCTAGGTCAAGCATATGTTAGTGGAGTGTGTGGTAGAGTTCCGTTAAACAGGTGCATGTTGACCTCCTTTGTGGGATGACCGAGTCCCGGGGATTGCTAGTTAATTAAAGGGGGGAAAAATGGTGGGAGACGTGCCGTGAACGCGGTGTCTTTTCATTTGTTTTCGCTGTGATCGCTTCTCCAGTTCAATATTACTGTGTTGGTTAGCGTTAGGCAAAACTCATTTGGGTACATAAGCAAAAGCTTGTGTCGTCTTAAAAGGTTGCCTAGATACCGGTAAAAGGTTTGTTTGGGGGTCAGATTTGTGCTAAACTATGCGTAGCAACAGGCTAGGAAAGATTTTCAGTAAAAAAACGTCGCTAATCTCCCAGTTATCAATACCGGTTCCGATATTGGTATTTATTGCTATAATTCGAAGCAAAATGGCGTAGGCTTGCCGTTTGAGTATTACGGAAACTGTAGCTGCACAGCAACAGGTTAGGAGCGGGTTTTGATCGAACATGGCTGCGTAGGCGATCGATGCTGACCTTAGTAGTAGGCGACAATTGTTTTTGAATTTCATGAAAGACGAGGATGAGATTTTACGAAACGGCGATTTGACACACCATAAATCGCACATTTTAGTTTTTTTTCATTCGTTCGCAAGTTACGTAGGGTTTAGGCATCAGGCACGATTTAAGCGTCAGGCGTAATTTTTAAATATTTGTCTAATTGAATTTAACGAAAGGGCGAAAATAATTTTAACGCAACTAAGAGTTAACAACAAGGATTCTTTAACTTTACAGGGATTCTTTAATTCTGGAAGGATTTTTGTGTGTGAAAGAACAGTGAGATGTCGGGTAGTTTTACGTTCCAAGTGGCGACGCGGTTTATAAGGAACTTTATTGTTTTGGTATAAGAGAGGAATGTGAGCCTGTAACCTTGGCAAGGCTAGGGGGATGTTAGGGCGAGTGATTCCCAGAATTGTTTTGCAAATGGAGCAGATAACGGAAAGGGAGAGGGTTCGTTTATGTCGAGACCACACAACACAAACAAGAACGGAACGGGACGCCGGTAAGCGTTTGCACCGTTGTAATCAGTTACAAGCAAACGCTGTCTCTCTGTCTTCTCTGCCGCAGCTATGTACCGTTCTCACAAGCTTGTTTGTTGTACAGACTTTGCGCAATGTTTCGACGTTCTTTGTGGAAGGATCCGAACCCAAATTCTGTACAACACCCTGTAACCATGGGATAGGTGAATTTGTAATACCGCGTATGCTGATTTTACGCGTCTTTATAAACAACACTAGCTCTAGACGAAGTTCATTGATTTTCGTAAATAGGAAATAATGGAAAAGTAAGAAGGCAGTTGCGTGTTATAGAATTTGGAACGCATTTTTCTGAAAAGGAAAAAAAGGTTAGGGTGAAAGAAACTCCAAACTCGTTGACAATATAAACCGTCATTAAAGATTAATAGCTCCATTGTTAAGTTCGTAACGCACGTTGAGGACTAGTTAAAGAACGAGCAATTTACGTTTTACCTACGAATGTTAGATATCTTTCAAAGATCAGTTAAACTTGACCTTCATTTCTCGGGGGGAGGAAGGAATGTCGACTGGGGTTCACCATCAAGATCCGGTTTTGTCAAGTCAAAGCTTAAGGTATTCCATCGTTCTGTATGAGCAGCCGTTGCTCCTTTATTAACTTAATTCAAGGTAGGCAAGGCTTTCGCAAAAATGTGAGAAAACTGTTCGTCCTGCATAGTCGAATACCTCAGGTCTCATCCATTTAAACTGAATTGCCACACGTAACATATCCACGTATGTGACATATCACATACGAAGCGAACTTTGGGTAAAATTTGGAAGTAAAGCACAACTGGTAAAAACGTAAAAAATTATTCATTCCTTCATTCTGATACACCGAAAAGTCGGCAACAGCTGCCGTCTAGGAAAGCAGCTTCTAATTTTCAGGGCAGAACATATATATTTTGGATTATTAAGTAACGGAACTTGTTTCGAAGCGCCAGTAATAAACGTTGGTAGATTGAAAATATATCCAAGCTTTCTCTGACGTGCAAGTAATTTACAGGTGAAGGAAAGCGTGAATGTTAATTTATTATCATTCGCAGTTACAAGCAGCAAATTAAATTTCGACGCTTTCCTTTAGCTTAGCGACAAGTTCTGTTAGAAAAAATGTACAGTGAAGTCCACTATTTTCCCTTTCTCTTTTTTACACCGACTGCATTGAAATATGGGAAGTTTGCGTTGACCGTTGACCATTACGGCAACGGTTGCATACTATGTAAATTCTTCGGCAGCCATAAATGCTACTAGGGAAAACTCACTGAAAGAACGTTAAGAAGTTAAAAAAAGTTTCGAAAGTCCATAAAAACAACAGTGTCCTTGAGTGCATAACATGTCAGGGGAAACTCGTTTACAGATATTTCGTTCACTAATCAGTAGGTATTATCAAGCGATACCTTAGTGTGGAGAAGTTTTTTTTATAAATACTCAACTGTAATCGCAAAGCCGTCAACTCAATTTTTTCATTTAATCTTCTGTAAGAGAAGGAGATATACAAAAGCTTTATTGTTAGCCTTATCGTTCTAGATCTGTAATATTGCACAGCCTTTTACTTTCCTGTTGTTCGAAAGGACTGGCATAATTAGACATGCTTTTGTTTGGTTTGTAGAATGTTTTTCGCACTCAGGAAAAATGTCTGCGTCTGGATGCAGTACAGGACGAAACCCTGTGCATTACAAATTTGTTGTGTATAACTAGCTCAAAGTAAACCCTCCCCCATCTCCTTTTCCTAGAAGGAACAGAACCCGTACAGTACTGTACAGCCGAAGAATTGCTTTCGTCACTAAGCCATGACTAATTGCTGATAGAAAAAGGGTAGGGAGTACGTGAGAAAGATAGGAGAGCCAGCCAGTCCAGTTTGAACAGATCCCGCAGAACCTCCCCCGCTGGAAACGAGTGAGTTTTCGTCATACGGAAAAGCGATCCATCAAGTCGAGGGTGCGTGGGTTGTTGTCAGAGTCGGAGGAGAATGAGAAAAACAGGTGTCCCCTATACTTTTTACATACAAAAAGCGAAATATCCATAGGAGCCTTTCTTTAAGAACGATCACTGCCAGAATCACTCAACCGTAGTGAAAAAATCCGTTGACACTTTCCGGGCAATTTTTTCAATGTCAGGAAACCCAAAATTAAAATTGTTACAGGAAGTTCGTAGGGGAAGGGGAGAAATGCCATTTCCTGATCTCACAGTAAAAAAAAAGACGCTGAAAAGAAGTTTGTAAAAAAACACATCGTTAATGAGTTCTTGTTAACTTACAGTTTATGGTACATTGGAAAAAAACGAAAACGAGGAAGAAAGGTGAACTAAAGTAGTGAAAGAGGTGGAGAAAAAACTTCGCATCGTTGTAAAATGAGTCTCTTGTGTATAATTGGGAAATAATTGTCAATTACGCGCGTCTTAAAAAAAACGGATAAAAAGAACAATGACGGCCAGTGTGGACGCGTTTTGGAGGCTGAGAAACATGGGAGATTCATTGCCGAATTCTCTGACGGTTTATTACCCGCCATCAATGATTCCATCTCACCAGCATCAGCATCCGGGGGCGAGTTCGACCCATTTTGCAGCCTTGGATTACTTCCCAGAGTTTCATGGTTATATATTGGGAAGCCTAGAAGCGATCGACCAGCCGCTTCTGTGTATGCACACGGAATATGGTAAACTCGTTATCGAGCGTTTTTCAAATGGGGGGGGGGGAGTCAAATGGAATTGGTCTTTTCTTGTGGAGACTTTCTTAGAAAGGAAGAAGAAATAGTTAAATAAATATGGAACGGAAGGTTTTGGCCTCGTGCTGATTGAAGACGATATTTAAGGGTTTATTTCAAAAATTCGGACGAACATTTTTGGTTCAGCTTTTTGTAAGTTAGAAAAATGAAACTTGAAACAAAAGAATTAGGGGAACATAGGCTACACTTTTTATCCTTTACAACATCCCTTCTTCATCTTCTTCTTCATTTCCTTTAGCTGGCTTACAACATCCCTGGAAGATTGAAGGTGTTTAGATTGTATCAATATTATATAATTTGATAGTTTTTGTTCATTAGTTCATTCATTGCTTCATATATTAGTTATTTGTTGCGTCCGTATTGTTAAGTTGTTTTACGTTCTTTTATTTATCATACGTTTAGTAGTACACTTTTGAGCAGTCATGTTATTTACAAGTGCGGATTCTTGCAAGAAATAGAAAAATGTCTAATGTTATCGATTCCTGACTTCTTAACGAATCCGACGGTAATTCGTGCTGGAATCTTGAAAGCTGATACAGAGTTGAAGTGAACCAAAGCAGAACGGTAATGAAAGTAGTACGAATGAATGTAATATAAGCGTTCCAAGCAATTCTCCTAGGAGTGAACTTCCCAGTCGGATCTTTTCAAGTCGGGGAATTTCACTGTTAACGCTAAGTAAATGTTCCATGACGTAATTAGCCTTGCGAAAAAAAATGTCTGTAAGTCCTACAGGATGAATATGAGAGTTTGGGGAAAACTTGTTGCAGGGTCGTAAAGTCCATTTTTGTGTGGTGAGCAGTGACAGACCGAAAAAAGTTTGCGTGCCGACTCAAGTTAGCTCGTGTCAAGCATGTGAACGCTAAAATTAATATAGAAGTTTTTTTATGGATCATGTTCCCTTTCCTGGAGAAAATATGAGTGATTGCACTGTTAATATCTGTGCTTCTCGTTTAGAGGAAATTGTAGCGATTTTCCTCTAGTATTCTGGGACACAAATAATTTCAAGTGGACAAGGAACTCAGTGATACGGTTCAGGGAGTGAAAAGAGACAGAACCAAATGTCTGCATTATATAATTAATATTTTTCGTCGGCGTATACTAAGTTTAGCAATGCGTCTTCCGTTCAAAAGATTGCTAGTGAAATATGAGGAACAGCGGACAATTGGAAGGAGTCGGTCCGTTGATCGCGGTGTTCTAGGTTTTAAACCCGGTCCAGGAAAACTGATTATTGTTTCAGCGTGTTTCACAAGATTCTGAGCTGATGATTGCTACAAAGTTAACGTTGTTTGCCTTTGCTATAGCTAGACAGTTGAGTTTTTACTAAATGATTGGAGTTAAGGCCCCGGTATACACAAACCTCTTATGGACGATTAAAACGGGGAGTTCTAAAAAAGGCTTCTGCGTAGTGTATTTGTGTATTTCAAATCAATGCTTGCAGTAAAGTTGTCTTAATTGATATCTAGTGCCTGTGTTTGAGATCTTTTGAAAATATGTTTTTATTGAATTTAAAAACTGTAGGTGAATTTTTGCAAATTTTGAAATATTACAAAAAATAAAATTTGGCTGACAAGAGCACAAGATAACTTCTTTCTACATTTTGATAAAAATATGGTTCAAATCGGACGAGTGGTTTTTACGATGTCAATACTAGAATTACCAAATTTTAAGTAATGATTTCGTAAAAACTACTCGTCCGATGTGAATCGTATTTTCACAATAAAATGTTGGGAGAAGATATCTAGTGCTCCTGTTACCCAGATTTTATTTTTTCAAGTATTTCAAAATTTGCAAAAATTCACCTACAGTTTTTAAATTAAATAAAAACATATTTTCAAAAGATCTCAAACCTAGGCACTAGGTATCAATTAAGACAACTTTACTGCAAGCATTGATTTGAAACATACTAAAGCACTACGCAGAAGCCCTTTTTGAGTTCCCCGTGTTATTCGTCCATAAGAGGTTTGTGTATACCGGGGCCTAACTGTACTAACAATCTTAGTATACAGTGTAGTAGGCAAACAAGTTTGAGAATAGAATTTCACATTTTGGGAGAACATAAGAGCGGCCGAAATTTAAATAACCTCTAAATGAGATGTTTCTACATATTTAATTTTGTGTTTGTTTCGAAATAGGCCCAGCCACAGTTCGTATGGTCTCAACAACCGATTCTCCACCTGTTCCTTTACCAGTCCAAGTCCCGCCTGGCCACGTCTTGCAGCAAATTGTGGACGAACATGGAACCCTACGACACGTCATTTTGTCACCAGCCCCGGCACCCGGTGCCCCCATGGGCGTCTTGCCCTTAACCACGCCCACCCATCCTCCCCCGCCAGCCCCCCACTTTGTAAGCTACTTTTTTTTTCTCAAATACGTACGGTTACACGTTCCTATTTTCAGGCATGCACGACTTATGTGTTTGCATCGTGCACGTCTTCGAAAAATATCTCTGAAATGCGTAAACTATTTTTGCCAATTTATTTTGTGGCACTCGGGACATTTTTTTCGTGTGTAGGGCTATTGAAGTATCGTTTTTGAATTTTTTTTAGAATGCCTGTCGTGTTATTAAGTAAGTTTAATTTAATGCTGTTTTGTCCTGCAGAGTCAAAGTCATAATGCCAGTCAACCGCCGCCTCATTTCTACCCCAGTCAGGGTTACGGACCCCAAGGAGGATCAGGGGGTGGGGGAGGTGGGGGAGGAGGAGGCGGAGCGTACCATTACGGAAATCCCCCTGGAATGGTTCATTCTCACCCCATGGGACCTCATCATACACCTTGCCACGCCCATGGACCTGCTCCTGGGTACAGTGTTATGTCTCCGCCGAGTTCGCAAGGTAA
Source organism: Triops cancriformis (assembly GCA_020615345.1). Lineage (NCBI taxonomy): Eukaryota > Metazoa > Arthropoda > Branchiopoda > Notostraca > Triopsidae > Triops > Triops cancriformis. The sequence goes on from JAHZNP010000687.1 coordinate 30,591, forward strand.
AACAGCTGATCATACAACTAGAGAAGTGTAAGATTGGAAGACTAAGATGAAAACGGAGTAAGGAGAAGAGGGTGGAGGATAAGCTTGATTGACAAGTACCTGGACAGGTTTACTAATTGGATTTCATGGGTACTTTTTGGGGGGTGGAAATAGGGGCTTCATCGCCACCGCCTGTCAATTTTCATAGCGAACGAGCGCGGTCGCAGTACAACAAACTGAGGAAGAAATTGGAACAGAAATTGATGAAGGACGCTAATAATGCGTCGATGACGACGACGAACACCACTGCCACTGCCTTGAATTCTAATGTGCTTAGGACGCCACCCCCGTCACCGCAAAAAAGTGAGTGTTATTTTTTTCAGACATTTAAAGATTTTCTTGTACTTTCTGCAGCGCCTGTGAAGTTAGATAAGTGGTAACCTGTTTACGAGTTTGACTTTGCTGTTGGGACCGTTTGATGTTAGAATGTTCAGTTTGCCGTAGAAAAATGCAAGCTACAAAAGGAAATTAAAAAAGGAGATTGGCTTTTTTAAAATTTAGACGTTGCGAGAGTACAGTAGAGGGGGGAAAACGGCTGGGGACAGCACGCTTAAATGACGCCTGTATGCCTAGGCATCGTCGAGCTAGGGTAGAGCTGCAGCAGCCGCGGAGCTTTTCTAGCCCTGCGTGGACATGTCCGCTCGCTCTGTACCTCTTTTCCCCGCCGTTTTTTTTTCTTCTTTTTTTTCTGTTACTGTACTTCGTTGATTGTCGTATGCAAAGTTTCTGGGCTTTGTAAAGTTAATTTAGTACACAGAAGAAACCAGTACAAGTTCTGCATTGGATTGTGCGCCTTTCTTAATGAAAAGTTCGCTGAAAATGTATAGTTTCCTAAGTAGCAGCCACCCACCTTGGGTCAGAATAGAGGCTCGTACAGTTTTCTGAAAAGAAAAGAAATGACAGGGTAAAGATATTTTAAGCTAATACCTGTCCGAGTGGATTTCGTCAAACAATGCTGCAGTCTCAGTTATATAGTTTTCAGTCCAGCAAAACTTTACGTGAGTCTAACGAAATCGCAACCGGAACGCCCAATATAGTGTCGTTCTGTGTGTACTAAACAAAGTTTAATTCAATGGGCTGGACTTCTGTGTAGTTGTTCTGCTGAGTTTCGCCTCCATGAGATACTGTAAAGTTTCAATGTCCGTTGCTGTTTAATCACTTTGAATCATGGAAATTGGGGAATGCGTTATCCAGTCCAATTATTGAGAGTTGTAGAATTAACGTTTGTAGTTAATTTGTCATGTTTATCTTAAAGTTTGTGTTGTCAGATTTAAAATTGAATTAAAGGGAGGAAACACTCTTGGCCAAGGAAAATATACACGTGCATTAATTGATTTTTCCCCTTCTAGGTTTAGACCCGAGTCACGTGGGACGCAGAAAAGATAGGAATTTCAATTTGGAACCTGTGGGAAATACAGACCAAGACAAAAGCGGAGAGGAAGAATCGAGCGTGATAATTTCATTAATTCCGCCTTTGGTAAGCCTCCTTTTTCATCAACGAATGCTAAAAGCGGAGAAAAACAACCCAACCATCCAGTTAAAGGAAAACAACTGATTGATCAATTTTTTTACAATGAAACGGAAAATATCAAAGAAGGAACTGCTGGCTCAAAATAGTAACAAGTTTCCTTTTGTTTTCGCATATGAAGGTGGAGCACGTGACGTCAACCAGTGCAGAGGTTTCGTGGACGCCATTGTCCGGCGCATCTGAGGAGAAAATCAGCCCAGACGTGTCGTATGAGTTACTAGTGTCTGATCGAGGTTCTGCGCGGCACATATCTTTACGAAAAGAAAATGAAACGTGAGGAAAAATTTCCCTTGTCCCCTTTTTTTTTACCCCGTTGCGAAACTATATGCTAGTATTATGTTTTGTTGCTATAGATTACTCAACTTGAGACCTGCCAGTGAGTATCAACTCAAACTTTGTGCCTTATTTCACAATGGAAGTGTTCAGTCTTCAGAACCAGTGGCTTTCCGCACCTTACCGAGTGTGCCAGAGAAGCCCCTTCCTAAAGTCGTCTCCAGAGTCAAAAACAGTCTCCAATTCCGGTACATATTCGTTTTTAAAAATATTTATTCTTCATTTTTATGTGATTTGTTAATCTAGCATGCATTTTGCACCTAGATCAACTTTGTTTCATTGTATTTTTATAACTGTTCTAGTAATTTTATATATAATTACATGTATTTGTATTAATCCGATGTACTTTTATGAATTCTTAAGGTTTCTTTAGATATTCCATGTTGATTTCTTAAGCCTTTTTTTAAACTTGTATTTGTTTGAATCAAAGATGGAATCCGCCAGCGGATAATGGCGCGCCTTTGCTTCACTACATCTTGGAGTGGGATGAAGGGTTGGGCAAGCAGGAATTTAAAGAAGTTTACCGTGGGAAAGCGAAACAATATACGATAACGAAACTCCAAGCTTCGACGTCCTACGCTGTGCGTCTAGCGGCTGTTAATGAACTCGGAATGAGGTAGAAATTCTGGTTTTCTATCTCTTTTTATTTGTGTGAAGAAAACAGAAAATATTTCATAAGAGTTTGTATGGAAGTTTTAATTTTGTTGCATTCTTTTGGTAGCCCGTGGTCTGAAGTGCTAGTGACGTCAACCTCAGGCACAGCGCCTTTACCTCCAGCGCCACCTATCCTTAAATCGGCGACGGTGGATAGTTTGACGCTATCGTGGGTGAAACCGTCGGATCACCTGTGTACGTTGCAAAAATCAGATCCTACTACTGGCCATGGATTTCTGAACGAATATCATGGTTTAGACACGGATCACACCTGTATAAAGCTCCAAAGAAGCACGCCTTACAAATTTAGGGTAAAAAGCCCATCCATTTCTTCCGATTTGTTTCCTTTCTTACTACAGCCCAAAATAAGCTAGAAAAATACATTGCTACAAACAGTTTTTATGATTTGTCTAGGTTAAGTGATGTTGGACGCATTTTTTCCACGCGTTGGGCGAATTTTAATCTTTGCTTCTTGGATTTTACAGTTGCAGTTGCAAAACGATGCAGGAACTTCAAAGTGGTCTGAAGAAGTTACGTATGGTACGTCGCCGGACAGGCCTCATCCTCCTTCTCGGCCTTGTCTGAAAGGCAAAATCCACGCCTACAGCTTTAAAGTACGATGGGCGCCACCGACGGACAACGGGGGAGCTCCAGTCACGCGTTATACTTTAGAACTCCAAGGTGGTCTTGACCAAGAGTTCCGTACCTTCTGGCAAGGAAGCGAATGTGAAGCACTCTGTGATCATCTTCAGCCAGGCACTGACTATGTGGTCCGTGTCCAAGCCACTAACGCTGGAGGAACCAGTGACTTCTCCGAACCTTATAGCGTTACTACGGAGGCGGTCGCACCCGGTCAATGTCCTTCCCCTTCTTTGTTAGGAAAAGCCAAAGCTTCTAATCTCCAATTACGATGGGGTGAGCATTTTATCCATTAAGCAATTGGAGACGTAGTAAGTTTAGTAGAGAAATTATTAGTTTCAAAATGTTTCTCATTGTTAATTTAAAAGTTTGTTTAGCAATTTATCTCGGAAATACTTACCTATTTTGGAGTTTTTTCGGAGGAATAAGTCTATTAAAAAACGCTTGAAATTTGCGTGATCATCTTAAGATTTTTATTATAAGGTAAATTTAGGAACTGAGAGAAATAAAGCTGAATTGTTTTATAGTTTGGCACTAAAGTTTGAGAACTCTGTGAAAACATAACGTGAAAATTTATGAATGAGACCCATTAGTTTATGAAATAGGAAAATGCGTTGTAGTCTGGTATTTTCGTTGTGTAATATCATGCTATTGCCTCATATGTTTACTTTCTTAAAATCGGGTAACAGGAACGCCGGCGACAGATGGAGGCGCGATGGTCACCAGTTACGAAGTTATGTTAACAAATCCTGATAACTCCAATCGCGTGGCGTACGTCGGTAGAGAACTTGAGTGTACCGTTGCCTCACTTTCGCCCGGAAGGCCATATTTATTCCAAGTTCGAGCCATTAACCGAGTTGGGGTAAGTTTAAATTCCGTTTACTGGTACAGCGTAATCTCAAAATAATAACGGAACAAACATTACAAAAAAGGAATTAACCAAAAAGCTATACACATTACTGTGAAATATGTAGGTTAGGATGAAGTTTGAACTAGAAATGCAAAATGTTACAGAAGTTTTGCCCTCGTGTGTCTTGTGTTTACGGTATTTTAATTGTAGGCTGGTCTTTGGTCGCCTGCATTGGAGGCAATCAGTGGGGCGGGACCGCCGGATGCGCCCCGCGAGCCAAACGTCTCCTTGCGCTCGCCGCATACGGCCTTGGTCACTTGGGACGTACCGCTGAACAATGGAGCGGTCATTACAGAATATAGACTTGAAATGGGCACTCGCATTGGCGAAGATGTGGTATCTGAAGGCGAGGAAAGCAATTTTAATTATCAAACGATCTACACCGGTGCTGCTGCAAGTTACGAAGTCAGAGGCTTAGCACCTGCAATTCTGCATCTCTTCCGAGTGCAGGTAATTCCTGGAAGCAAAAAAAATTAACTTGACAGAATCGCTAGAGAATGTTTTAAACTTTGAAACGAAAGTGTTACATTAAACAAGAGTAGAATTAAAACATAACGCGATTACCTCCATTTTGTGAATATAGGCATTTAATGCGGCTGGAGCGAGTTCCTACTCGCATTCAGGGCGCTTAACCACGCCCCCTTCTACACCCGGGGCGCCTACAGGGTTACGGGTAGAAAGTGCTTCCTCTCATTCGCTGAGTATAGCGTGGAATCCTGCAGCGGCGCATGGGTCAGCCATTACACACTATAACGTAGAATGGGGTAGTGAAAAATGCACCCAAGTCACGCCTAATGCATTACCACATATCGTTTTAACTGATTTGGTTCCGGATACTGTGTACCGGTAGGCAATGCATTTTTTTTTAGAATCATCATTTGTTTATTGACCCATGTAATTTTTACTTGAACTGGTATTTGTGAGAAAAAATAACCTGATTGATGTGTATTACAAGGGTACGAGTCCAAGGTGTGAACGGAATGGGAGAAGGAGCGTTCTCAACATCCATTAAAGCCACGACACAGCGGTCTCCGCCCCCGCCTCCGCGTTTGGAGTGTTTGGCCGTCGGCCATAACTATCTTAGGCTCAAATGGGCCGATAAAAACGTGGATTTCACACAGTACACGCTTGAAATTAAGAACACTCAAGACTCCGAGTAAGCGTTTAAATACTGATATGTGGCTATGTTGCAAACTTTCTCTTAAAACTTTAGTTTTGCTCGAATTGTGTTTGGTTATTCTGTATATTTTATTCCTTCATTTCGTATTTGTTTTCGTAGGTTTTTCGAGGAATACCACGGGCCAGCGCTGCAGTATAAAATCACGCGATTAGATGAATTAACGAGCTACGAATTCCGTATCTGTGCCTCAAATGAAGTAGGACAGGGAACGTATTCTAGCCCAGTGGTGTTTAATACATCCAGAGCCCCGCCCACAGCTTTGAAAGGTATATGGTTGTGGTGGTAGGAGAAAAGAACGGTTTCGCTGAACGTTTTTCCCTTGGTATTTATAGGAGTCAAAGTTTGCAGTATCACAGAAAAGAGCTCTAAGGTGGAATGGGCGTGTTGTAGCATTCCTAACAGCGAGGACGCGATCGAATACTTGGTTCGACTTGAAAAATCTAAAGATCCGGATTCATCAAAAGTAAATTTACTTCCCTTGCCTTTTTTCCTTACGCATTTGTACCAAAAGTCGTGAAACATTTTGAAATTTATTTCGGACAAAATATGCCTGTTCACTATGATAGTGGTTTGTTATCTTGTTTAATTAATTATTCGTTATCTCGTTTAATTAGTATGAACATGATTAGTTCACTCGTTTTCATCTTTGATTCGAAAGAGTTTTACGACTTGATGGTTATAGTGCCTGGCATGCTTTCTTGTACAAGTCTGCCATGAGCAGCGTATCTGCTTTAAATATTTCACTGTTTTAATGTGTATGTTCTTTGTTATCAGCAGAGTGTACGAACAAGTGATACGACATGGACATGGGAAGGATTGGAACCCGGAGTCGAGTACAATGTCCGAGTTTGCCCAGTGCGAATGGGTGCCTGGGGAGAATTGCAAGGAGCCTTTTCACCGCCCGCTCTTTTTAGTACCACTGCGTTAATCCCTGTGAAAATGAGCCACAAACCCTCCTCTTCACTGGTAAGATTACGAACTTAGCCACGTTAAAATACGCCTGGAACGTTTTATATGAAAATGTTTGTCTGTTCTTGACACTAGCACGTGGAGAAGACGCGAAAACCGTTGACGGATAATCAGCGAGCCTTGATTATCTTATTGGGCTTTTGCTTCTTTGCCTTACTGATGGCCATCATCGTCCAGCAAGTCTTTTCCCGTTAAGCAAGGATAGTTATGACATAACGTGGGAGAAGACTTTTCATAACCTATGAAAAGGATTCAGGGTACAGTCTTTGTCAATTTTTCTTCCCTTTCCCCTCCCCCCCCCTCCTTTTTTATGTTTTTTGTTCTCTCGCGTTGTTGTTTCCAAGAACGCTCTCAAAGTAGACATATTAATTTAACAAAAATGGGACCAGGCTAGGGCAGCCAAAGAACAATGACAGAAGGTGGGAAGGAAAGAATTAAATAAAGGAAACGAGGAGAAACTTTCAGTGAAATCTCTCGGGGCAAGTGGCAAATTTGTACTTAGCAAAACCAAGTGCAAGAACATGCAAAGTGGGTACAAAGAAGGGATACTTTAGCTTAGTAAGCGTAATTGGTTATTTTTTTATTGTGTTTGGAAAAATTTCCGCGCAACAAGTAGAAAAATTCTGGCCATTGCATAAAGCAGTTGGACATTCCTCCCAGAAGCGTGGATGAGAACGAGAGTTAAGTAGGGAAAATGTATTCTTTAAGTAGGTATGTTACAAATCTGAAGATTTCCCCTCCGGGCTCCTGGTAACGAAATTGGCTGAGATAGTTAGAAAACTTGACGATATTCTGAAGTAAAATATTTTGGGTGTTTCAAGAAAGTCCACATGAAGTTACAATGACGAAACCGCAGCTTGGAAAGGGCCTTGAGCTAAGAAATAAGAACTTCTTCGTTGAAGTAGGATACTGTAAAGCTAAGGTGTTTGCCCGTATATCAAAGTTAACTGAGTTATCTTTATGGATGGAAAGGATTATGGCTGTTTTCATTACGGAGACCTGGAGCTGCACATTACCCGCTTTTTTGCATGTAGGGTAGATAGAATTTAGATAAAAATATTATCGCGGTTTATTGGAGAACTGTCTTGCGATTTCTTTGTTTTCCTCCTGGTGCTCATGAAACGATACCTAAACTCTATTTTTATATATGGTACTATGTGGTACTTGTTACTCAAATCAGTTAGAAGTATAAAACAAAAAAGGGAGAAAAAAGGTCTCTATCTCCTGTGTGTTCCCAAAAAAAGTAAATTATCTCAATGTTTATCACTTTAGCCAGTGGCATTTCCGTGTGCAAAATCAGAAAAGAAAACTTAAGAAAAATTTAGATAAGAAACTGTAAGCTCGAGAGTATTTAGTGGAAAGGGAAAAACTGCCAGTTAACTGTCGAGTTCTTAGACCTACGACTCTAGCGATGCCTCTGATTCGATAGCTTGATCACGTTTTGAAAGGGAGAGCGCGAGAAAAGTTAACGATACCACTCTATAGCATTCCTTTGATGATGAAAAAAACTCCTGTGCTTGCCTCTTTGTTGTTTTCCACTAGCAGTAGTACAGCAGGCAGCCAGACATTTCTCCTTTTCTTTATTCTTTCTTAAGCGAGCTCCCTTTTTTGCTTTTCCTTGTTACATGTTAAAGAGAGAGAAATTTTGTTGGGATCCAAAGACTATTTATAGAGATACAATTGATATTTTGAGCACTATATAAATGTCCATAGACACACGAAAGAATTATGTAAAATGGATTTTGGTGGGCCTTTAATTGTGCTGTTAAAACAAATCGCAGCACACGTTCAGAGATGGACAATTGGCAGTGTCTTTTTCTTCGAACGATTATTTTTTTTCGGGGGGAGGGGATGGGATAAGAGTATATTTAAACGTGTTGGCCACTCCTGTGGTAATTGTGTGTTGCCACTTACTGGATGTGTTTGTTTCAAGATGTATCCTATTTTTGATTAAGTGGGATGGAGGTTGTTTTGAAGGTAATTTGTCTTTTACGCGAGGGGTGCCAATTATTATGTTTGCTGGAAAGGGGGTTGTAACTAATGCACGTAGCCAAAGTTTATTTGCATGACCAGGGATGACGATAGAAACGTGCATTTTTGACTGCAATTCTTTGGAAAGTTTTTGTGTATAATTTTGGTTGGTTTATTGTGTATGGAGCAAACAGGAAGGAAGGCTATATGTTTGGCTTGTGTACTGCCTTTTCCTCTCCTGTATAAATACAATTGTGCTGAGCTGCACTTTCAAAATAAAATCATGTTGTACTAAGGTCCTTTGAAAAATAGCTATGTCAATGTTTCGTAAAATATCGTAAACATGTTAACATGTTAAAATTCCTGGCTTCCCATTGGTGGACATTCGAAAAAATGGGACAAGTTACAATGAAATGGGAGTTTTAAGACGAGGAATGAGGATTCCTAAGTTTTTTTGTCTCCTGCATTACGTTTTCACATGCTGAACTTTGTAATGACCCGGAGGCATGTCAGAGCAAAGTGACAGGTCGGTGAAGTATTAGTCCAGTTTAGTTTAAAAGTTTTAAGACGAATCACGCCGATTGTTTGGCTTATTCTCGCCTACGGCTTTCTTCGGTGAAGTATTAGCGTTCCTTACAACTTGGTTACCCTGGACCGGACGTTGTGAACTGTTGTTCAATGTTGGAAGCTTGGTGACAAATGAGCACATCAGTGGCAGTATATCACGTGTCGGAAGTTATCGACCCAATTAAGGTGTCAGTGGACTTTCTTTTGTGTACTAATGGTAACTCAGAATCACACAGTGATAAGATTGCTAATTTTATTATCTGTCTTGCAGATTTGGACTACATTATTCGTTAAGATGTGTTCTTCGATGTGCTCTCGTGCATGTTCTTCATGCAAAATATCTGCAAATCTTGAGGAACTTCACTCAAGAATTTTGTGCTTAGGTTCCCGTGATGATTTACAAATACTGTTAACAATATGTCTCGCCTTTCGTTTAGGTAACCCAATTAAAATTTTGATTTTTGTATTATACTAATGAAAACTATGATTTGTTTGTTTTCAGAAAGTGAAAGCAAGCATTTGAACAGCGTTTGACCAGTTGGTAAATCTCAAGTCGTCCCTTACCTCTTTTGACGAAAGAAGGCTGATTTTTTTCTTGGAATGAATCTGCGAGTTAGTCATTCTCGACTTGTATTTTGTATGTTGATAGATAGTTAAATTTGTTTCTAAACTTTAGTCGTTCTTTTTTCCTTTTATCTTCAAGTTTTCCATTCTTCGTTTCGTCGGTTCTGTCCTGAATTCAATTCGGTTGTATCTGCTTATTAGTTACCGTTATTTTTTTCTGTTTTTACGTAAAGGATAGCGATTTAAATTGACAGATTTTAGTGTTAGCGTTTACCACTTAACTGATCTATAGAGGACAGTATACCGAAATCATGATATATTACTAAAATGTATGTATTCCTCGTACTTCCCTTCGTGAAGCTTTTAATGTCTCGCTGGATTAGCATAATTTTTTACATTCTTTCAATTCTTTTGTACCTTGTTTTTTTCTTTTGTTATTCAGAGCGCCAATTTTGATCCGAAGATTACTGTGTTAAGCGTTAGCATCCTTACTGTCCCAAGTTTTAGTTAAAGGTTTTTCTCCGACTTTTTTTCATTTTTTAAGTGTTCTGTCCAAAATCTGCGTTAATTGAACACGAAACACCTCCGAAAATACTTTTGCTAAAACCCCGAAAATTGTACGCAAAATTCTGATTTTTAGAAACCTATTTTTGATGTATTTGTGGTATTTTTCAATACATGTCCACCCCAAAAAAATCGTATTTTTTGAATTTCCCGTAAAAATATCGACCACCCTCCGAAAATCCTGTCTTCCCATTGGTGGAAATTCGAAAAAATGGGAGTGGTCATGTTTTCGAGCTGGAAGACTTTTTGCGGTTATTTTCCATAAGAAACAATGTTACGCAAAGGGGTACCCTTCAGAAATCGTGAAAAACTGGAGCTCCGCCTTCCTTCCCGTCCTTGCTCCTCCCTAGCTGGTCCCTCATGCTCGCTCCTATCCTTCTGTTTCCCACGCGGTTCGTTTTCCCGAACCAGTAGGTACTCCACACTGGATAGATGTAAGCACGATAGACGGGGACCGAGCCAGGAGAGAACTCGGATAAGGAAGGATGGAGGAATGAGGATATTGTCACGCTGTAAAAGGGTAAGGGGATAGAAAGAACACGTGGAGAGGCCCTCCCGTGTTCTTTCGTTTAGTTCGGACGATCGACGACTCGAAGATTGCCACGTTGCACCTGTTCGTGGCGTTCGGGTTACCGATTGTCCAAGGTATAAAAGGGGGTTGCAACCCTGTAGAGGGTTGGTTGTTCTTTTGCCAGCATTGGAGAGATTGTACTTGGGAGATCGGGTAATACACGTGGTGTTTTGTAAGAGTGTCGTTTTTCGGCGGGACA